>JACJUY010001033.1:139196-168733 GCA_014220935.1 Platorchestia sp. MABIK | reverse complement strand
TAGTCTGGAGGCAGCTTTTCTCAGGTCTTGTGGAGGTCCGCGGCTTGCCGCTGGGATCACCACAGTAGAGATGCTCAGTTGAGTATCAGTTTAAATTGATTTGCTTTTAAACATTAAGTTCAAATTTAGCATTGGTCAATGATGACAAGCAGAACAAAGACTAGCTCATCTCAAATACTGCATATTAGTTTGTGGGAATGAATTATTTCAATGTTAATATTTTTGTGAAAAACAGTTTTGTTAAACCAGGAGCACCGGTTTTGTTAGCAAGAGGTGTTGAAGGCAAATTATTTAATTTGTGCTTCTAATAAAATAATTTGGGCTTCTATTAATTTAATAAAACAAATTTGTTGCTTTATTTTAATGAATGATATTTTAGTTAGTCCATTAGTGTTTGTTTCCAGTTTATTTGGTTCTAAACAGGAATATCTAATGGCATTCAATGTTACAAAATTGTTGAACTAATGTAACATAAAAAAGTGGAAGGATGTTAATTTTTGACTGCCTATTTTATTTTTTCCATTAACAGATGATATAGACTAGTTGAATATTAACTTAGGTGCCTAATTGGGCAGTTTGAACTAGTTGCAAAAAACTGTTGCTGTCATTTTGATTGTGGTTTTGCTTAGGTATGTAATGGCACCCAGTTAAAGAGAAGGAAAGTAATTCAATCATCTCATATTTTTTCCTAGAATTTATTTATTTAAATGCTATAAATGTTGAAAGGAAGATGTTGGGGGGTCTTATGGTTTGCTGAAGAATATTTCTGGGCTTTCTAAGCCAGTGTTCACCATGTTGTGCTGGTGGAGAGCAGCGCTTTTCTCCACTCTCAAAATGCTGCTGCTTCTCTGCTTCCTGTGGAGCATTGTCCACGTACCTGTTGTGTTGGCAGCTCCTGCTCTTCCTGGTCATGGTAAGTTTTGTGATTCTGGGTCATATGAGTTAGCATTATATTTCATTCCTTACTTCTCTGTGTCATACTTGGATATCTTTGATTGTTTGTTTGTGTTAATCTTCCTAAATCACAGCATACATCTATGTTCTTGTGATATTGTCTCATAACTTGTATCTGGTATAAGTTTTCATTCATGATGGTCTTATGATGTACTTCATTCTGGCAAATCCCTATTGGTCAAAGCTTGTACCTATGTATACTGTGTAAAAAAGAACCCTGTCTTGTCATCCAAATACTTGATTTATTATACTTTGAAGTGAGTTTGTGTAGATCTTTTCCAAATGTCTTATATTCTATTTTATGGTGCAGGAAGTCCAGCTCTAGATGCACACCTAATCACAACGGTGCCCATGTGGTATGTGGCTGTGCTTGCAGTCTTGTGCATTGTGTGCCCTGTCATATTACTCACCATGTGTATCTGCTGCAAAAAATCAGCATTCAAGGTATGTAATGTATGAATTCAAAAATAGGCTATTGATTAGTGTGTGTAGAATTGATTGTAAGGTTATTTTGGTAATGGACAAGAACTGGGTTGTGTACAGAAACAATATAAGCTGATTTATTTCAGGTTCTAAAGATGTGAAGACATTGATGAAGTGAAATGCAGACTAAGTAGAAGTTGTCTCATATTGTGGATATTTTGCCTTTGGAGTTGTGCATTTATTCTTAACTGAAGAGCTAGTGCAGCTATGGTACATCTGTTGAGTGTAAAACAAATTTGTGAGTTCTCAGTGTAGAGTGTATGGTTGGTTTGCGATGAACATGCATTGCTTTATTTCAAGGAAAATTTTGAGCTATAAAGGCATAATTTATTCACATCATGGCTTCTCAAAGAAGGAATAAAGTGCCTGTAGGCAAGCTTTATATATTTTCTTGTAATTATGTTAACTTTTCAAGTTTTCTAACTTGGGTGCCTGAAGATAAAAATTAGTCACACAGTAGCTTTCAAGATTTGAGCATTCTATGATAATATATATATTGCAGTAGAAACTACTGTAATTTCAACACTATTTCATTAGCTAATTTTTACTGTCTGGAATGGATTATTACTTCTCTGAATTATTTGTTATCTACCATTTAAAAAAAGTTTATTTTGTTTTTCATTATTTTGATTGGAATGTAATTTTAAATTTTACCTACCTCAACCTTGACCTACCTTGACTGATTATAATTAGTCAGGGACCGTTTAGCCAGAAATCAGCCTGAATCAACAAAATGGCCATAACGTCTTTTCTATGAGATTTTGTTCTATGAAATTTGGCAAATGTATGTTGGATTTTTAGAAATAAGTGGCAGATGAGTCCTACACTTTTTCCCATTTTTGCCATAATTACGGAGATAAATGGGGAAAAAAATGAATATTTTTCAAAATCCATCTTCTCCAAGAGTTTTTATTGCAGAGCAATGATTATAGTATCATTGGATATGCAAAAAGTTGCTACATGTACTGGCAAGAGCTTGTTTTGAAATTCATAATGATTTCTGAGTTGCATTGACAAATCTACAGAAAAATTTAACTTCTTAATTTTTTTGTATCATAAAAACTAAACTACTGTGAATTTCAAAACAATCTCTCATCAGTACATGCAGCAACTCTTTGTGCATCCAATGATAAAATCATTGCTCTAAAATGAAAACTCTTTGAAAAAGAAAGATTTTGAAAAACGTGCAATTTTTCCCCCATTTATCTCCGTAATTATGGCAAAAACGGGAAAAAGTATAGGACACAACCTCTACTTATCAAAAATACAATACATATGCCAAAATTCATACATCTAGATCCCATAGAAAAAAAGTTATGGCCGTTTGGTTGATTAGGCTGATTTCTGCCTAGAGGGTCCCCTTAAAACAACTTAGTGTACAGTTTTACATATTGATTAAAGACTCAAGCATGAGTTCAGAATTTTTAAAATTATGATTAGATTTCTTGGTTTAGTTTGTTTGAGAGTTGACTACCATTTGAATGAAAAGGAATCAAATCAACAGGCATGAATAGTTTTCTTATGGTAAATTTTTTTATGTGCAAGAATTTTTGGTCACTCTGTTGTGAAGTGTTTCTCTTGGAAAAAAATGGGCAATTTTTCAAATGTCAACTTAGATGAGGACATTTTTCTATTCTTTTATAAAATAACCATTATTCTTTACAAGCAACTGTAATGTAGCTCGTACTCAGCTTACTGTTGGTTTGCATAGCATTTAGGTGTTCATTCACTAAAATTTTAGGTATTTGGATGAAGAAAATCTTTCATAATACTTTAATTGGCTAAATATCAATAACAACATTGCAATGCTTATTTTACTTTTAAATTTTGTATGCTCTGGGTATTGGTAGTTTATATTGCACTGTTTGGTATGGAAATATCCAGAAGAAAGTGTGAAGTAGATATTGCCATATTCAGATTTGATACTTGAACTTGTTGTTCAACTGAAATTTTTGAACACTTAAGTGAACTGTGGCTCTTTTTATCTCTATTGCAATACTTGAATTCTTACCGATAAGTTTTAGTATATTTTTATTTCTTTTTTTTTACACCAAATTACCTTGTATGAATAAAATATGCTTCACAACTAGTTGTCTGAAAGAGAATATGAAAAGGTGGAGAATAGTTTCTGTTTAAACTGAATAGTTTCCGTTTAGAACTTCGTTTTTGAATATCAATGTCTAAAAAGACACTCCTCAGTTCACTCAATGGTCTCATCTTTATGCTTTGGTCCAATGTATCAATAGCAATTTAGCATGTGAATCATTACAATTAAATATAGACATATCAAATAAAATATAAATAAAGCTCTAGCAAGTATGGAGCATTAGGGATGCTTTCTTTGTTAATTTTATATTGTGTAAAGTGTTGGTCTGAATCTATGTTGCTGAACTCCAGCTCATATCTTCCAATAGAGACGTCAATTAGGGAGAATAAAAGGTTCTGTGAATAATGTTTTCATCAGCAGTAATGATTTGGGTGGATGAAAAATTGGTGTCTCCATTTGTACAGCTTGGCCTTGGACTGCTCGATCAAGTTGAGCCAATTTAATTGGTTTATCTTTCACTAATTCTTGATTAGAAACTAGAAATTGATGTAATCTCTTTTGCTGTTGCTAGTATGAATTTATTAAGTATGATCAGCTATGTTAAATATGGTCAGGTTTGTGGTTGGAAATATAAGAGAACCTCTTTTTTTTTCATTTTAGCCTTCCCCATTGACTGAATCTACTCTTCAAATTCCTGTAAGTTCTTGTCCTTCAATTGATCGTATTGTCTAATTGTTGTGGTGGACATAAATTATGTTTTCTTCTGTGTGTGGCTTTTATTAATTTTTTCATTGTTTTATGTACCTCTTATTGTTGGATAAGCTTGTAAATTGAAACAAGGTTTGAAATATTAGTTTTGTTTGATTTTTTTTATAACACTCATTTTCTATTGTGTCAGTTAAACAGTTATTTCTGTTTACTAAAAAATGTTTTAAATAGATTAAGTCATGACAGTTAAGAATTTTTTTGCCTAAGTAAGAAGCTTTGTTACCCATGCTGAAAACTAATCGCTGATTCATCTATCATTCAATAAATTTCAGCAACACTGCAGTTGTAGTAGATTTCACTAGTATCAATTTTGGTTTACTGTGTGGGGATTATCTTGACTATAGTTTACCACATAAAAGATCTTGATTTACAGCACAGTTTACTGCTGATCAGCTGTCATGGTAAATTTTTGTAAAGCAAAGCAGGAACCAAGTAAGACAAGTATGCCTGTATTTAAGCTTTTTCTGATGCCACAGTGGCTGATCATATTGAGTTAATGGGACCTGTGCTCTTCAGGGGACTTCTTTAACAGCTTTGAACTAATTTGATGTATATAGCCCTTAAATTTCCAAGCTGCTTGAAATATTACGGAGTGTGTAAACCATGGTGTTATTGCATCGCATGTTTATTCCAAAATATGTTCTATAGCTGTGGCCTCCCGACTATTTCTGCATGTCATTGTAAATACTTCTAGAATGCTTGCATAATATCACTTCACTGTAAAATCAAGTTTAGTAATTTTCTCAGTTTGCTCTGTGATTTGATTTTAACATGTATTTTGCATTGTGCCGACCTACTGATGAGTAATAGAAATAGTATCTCAAAGTTACTTTTGAAGAACTGTACTGCTTACTTAAAGCTTAAACTGGACTCTTGGCAAGTGCAGTTTTAACACTTTAACTATGGAGTGGAACAAATGTGTAGCACTACGTAAATTGTTCATGTACCCACCAATGTAAATGTATAACATTTCAAACCATTTCGCAACCTCTTTTTAATGGAATTTTATCGTACGATGAAAATATTATTGAGCTCTTACATTATGTACATTTCTTACAAAGGATGGAAACTTATTCAAGCAGGTAAGTCAATTTTACCATTCATTTTATTTCAACTTAACCAAATCAACTTTACGACCCACACAATCATAGTCAACGTGTTAAAGCTGTTCTGTTTAAGAAACTGAATTGGTTTTATCAACATCTCCATCAGAACCTGAAAACTGCGTTACACAAGAATTTTATTGTACATCTTGGTTTAATTGCAGCTTTTAACCTGTTTGAAAAATTTTTACTGGAAAATATATTTGACAAAAGTAAGCAGCTAATGTGGAGAGTGTCAGTTTACTTATGTACTGATAAGTGCAATTGAATAATCTTGTGCAAATTTAATTTGCCATTGCAAATTTCTCCTTCTTATCCTTGCAATATTGACTACCTCTGCTTGCAACATTTGAAATTGGTAGTTGCAATATAGTCCACCAAAGCTTACCAGATTGACTACCATTATTTAATTGTACTAGTCATCATACATCACATGAACAAGATGCTTTTTGTATTTATCATATTACTTACTATATAATATATTAGCTGTCAGTACCTGCCATACTTGGCTCCTGTACTTGCTATACTGCATTTGGTATCTGTATTTGCCACAATTACAAGTGCTTGTCATGTATGTTCATATTTGCCAGTCCAAATACTTGCATGCATTTACTACCAGAACTTATACTTCTCACTATTGTTCAGTAAGTACCAACACTTGTTAGACTAGTACTTGGTAGGTAGGCTCACTATGTACCATATTACCTGCAATACTGGCCATGTTATACTGCATCTATGCCACATCAGTGGTAGGTAGCTATAATGATCACTAATTAAAACTAATTATTACCTACATAATGTTGCTTTTTGTTTATTTTATTTCATTTTTTTACTGTTTGCCTAGTTGGAATAATGCTAATGGTGCTTTTTTTTTTTACTTGTGGGCTGTAGATTCTGTGTTGCCATATTTATATGAGTTACCATCAATACATTCTTCATTTTAATGCATGTTTCAGTTTTTGTAGAACGGCAGTACTGTGAATGGTATTTTCTGTGCTATTTTAGAGATATGACTCCAAAACTAAATGAAATTTCTAGTTTCCTAGATACATTCATCAATTTCTGCTCACTGTCATCTTGTGCAGGAGGTGACCAGCATCAGCTCACACGTGTCTAGAGACATGCAGTTGCAAGGGATGTCATCTGGGAACCAATCTCCCTCTCAGGAACAAATTCACTTTGAATCTTTGCCTGACCTGAGCCACGTATGGAAGCCCTCCCACTTCCCGAGCACAGCTGCCGTGCGATTCCCTCAAACCTTTGAAGAAGAGTCCTCGGAAGACACGGCTGCAGCAGTGCACTGGTTTGGTTCCCCCCACCAGAATTTCCCCCGCAGTCAGCTGCAGTACGTGCGCCAGATAGGGACTGGTCGCTATGGGCTCGTTCTGGAAGGTCGCGCTCTAGGAGTGTTCAGTGACCACACCAGCACTCCTGAATCGTGCGCTTCGTCGCCCAGAACTCCTCCAGCTTCTCCTTCTCAGGTCGTCTCCGTGGTGGTTAAAACGCTCAGGGAAGAAGCTGATCAGCAACAGCAGGCTGCTTTCTTACAGGTTGGGAGTCAATTTATTATTATTTATTTCATTTTAGCTCTTAATCCCTAACAAAAATTAGTTCAGTACTTGGTGAAAGTGGTTATTTTTTCTTTTGTTTTGGATCCTGTTGTGTCTTATGTGGAAATGCATGTATGAGTTAAATTCAGTTTTTACACGAAAGTCATTCTATAGAGTTACCTTTTCCCTGCAGGAGATGGCTCCATACAGAGTGCTGGACCACCGCAATGTGCTGCGCGTGTTGGCCGTGTGCCTCGAGAGCCCGCCATTGCTGGTGCTGCTGCAGCACTGCAACAAGGGCACTTTGAAGCGATATCTCCAGCAGGAGGGCGCGAACCTCTCTCAAAGGCAGCTGCTCACCATCGTGACAGACGTAGCTGCTGGATTAGCGCACATGCACGAGCACAACTTTTGTCACACGGATCTTGCTGCTCGCAACTGCCTTGTGGACAGCGATGGCACCGTCAAAGTTGGAGACTACGGCTGCAGTTTGGATAGATACAAGGTGGTTTACTATGCAAATGCTAGTTAAGGGAAGTTGAAGCGTTTGGGAGTACTGTATTGTGTTGAACTCACAATTTATATTGTCCTTAAAAAAGAAAATAACTGCATAGAGCTTTAAATAGTTTATTTTCATGCCAATAAAAGGTTGCTCATAATACACCGAGAAAATTATCAAGAAGGTTGCCATTGGATGCTGAAAAATTGATCCTTATACACAACTGGTTGCATCAGGACAACTTTTTATGTTGTAATTATTTGAGACGAGCAGGAATCGTTTGTAAAATTGATGAATGTCCCATGGCTGTTGAGTTTGATCCATCATGAGTTGTAACAACTAGCTATGTCTGAAGCTTTTATTGTACTAGAAAGTCTTTAGGATAATATACTCGTATGTTGGTGAAATTGCAGTTTGTAGACAATCCTTGCACACAGATAAAAAGAAAAACGAGCATTTTTTAATTGGATGCTCTAGCATATCTGTTGAAAGTGTCAGTCACATCTAGTCATGGTAGTCATACGTGGAATAATACTCATCTTATAACAAGTCAATCATTGTTTTGCGTAAACTTTTTGCTCCTCACTCTAGTTTCAAGTTATCTCCATAGGATTGCCCACAACTTTCTTGGAACTTGTTTTGGGTTGCATTGTTTTCAGCATTCCAGAACTCATCTATGATTTGCTATTCCCAGTAATACTCATATCGTAATATTCATGTTGCACTGATGCGTGCAGCACGAGTACTACCTTGCAGGAGACATCGCCCTGCCCTTGCGCTGGTGTCCGCCAGAGAGTCTCACCTGCACACCGACCGTCATCCACACCAGCAGGGTGCGTACAACCTCTTACTTTAGCCTTCTGCCTGTGAAAGTTGTCCCCCATGGCGTGAAACGTGTCTTGTGGTGGTAAAGAGTACTGTGTTGTAGAGCTTATGCCTCGTTCTTGGTGTCATCTCAGTATGACTCTGTTGTTGAAAGTCGAATGTCTTTCATTGGTTGACTTATTGTAGTGGAAAAAATATATTTTAGAGAAGTGCCTCATCCCCCATAGAGGCTTTGTCTTGTTCTGTACTATAGAGAGCTGATTGTCTTCTGTTGTTTGATTTTTCTGGTAAATTTTTAAAATTTTTAAATTTTGGTGGTTTGAGACCCCTCAGGGGAATACAATTATTGTATCTATAGTAATTAGCACTCCCAGATGAAAAACATGCAAAGTCCCAAGCTGAGAGTTAGGTAGGCCTTCTTTTTGTTGAAATAAAGTGTTTTTGTTGTGTCAAGGAACCATTTTTTGGTTCACTGCTGTCCTGTTTTTCAACATCTACTACATTCTTCTTCAAATTTTATCTTGTTTTATGAACTTCTTTCTCAACTAAATGTTTCTATGCACTTCGTGCATAGATTTTGCGTTTCCTCAATTCCGTACATAATTGTGCCTTGTTTATTCCTCTCTTTGAAACACCTTTGTTGCCATTAAGGAGGCTTGAACTAGCATCTAATCCAATTTTTGGTGGTTTGAGAAGTTTTTCTTTTTAATTAAAAATTATTTTCTGGAAGGGAAGTACGTAAGCTTGTGTGGATAGCAGTTTTTTTTTTTTAAATACTCGGAAGCAAAAACACTTGTTACTTTTCTATTTAGGAAAACTTGATCAATACAAGAATCTGAAAACATTTTTTTGAATTATTATTATTATTATTATATATGTCGTTTCACCACCGAAGACGCTACAAAGAATCGGTGAATTTGATGTTCCCTAGTTCATCATTTCGGTTCCACATTTTTTTGAAATCATGGGTCAGAGTAATAGACAGGATGTCAGATGATTAGCATGCATATTCATTCATTGAACTAAACCAACCTAAAGTAAAATGCTCTTTTATCATTGTTGTTGGCTTAGACATCACAATATTATTATTTTCACAAATATTCCGAAATTGTATTCCAGTTTCATATTCTTTTTGTAATGAGTTCAAAATTATATTTTATTAAAAGGTATTGAAAATGAGCAATATCATAATCGAAAGCTTTTATTTAATGAAAGATTACTTCTTAAAAAACATTGACTAAACCTTTAACTGTACAAGGTTTTCAGTAAGAAACTAAACCTTTACATTGGTAAAATTATCTGATAACCTTTAAAGTAAAAAGGAATCCCTACTGAGTTCTATTGTGTATTATTTGAGGCATATATTAAATTTTTGATGTAATATATGTGCTCACTTACATACCTCTCAACACTTTCCCTGCCAATTGGACATTATATGTATGTACCATTTGGGAAATTGCTCATTCACGTACCGGTGTAAATGAATGGCATTTCATCTGTTTTGCGATCTTTTTAAAAAAAAAACAATATCATACGAGGAAAAATGTTATTGTTCAATTGTATTTTAATATTTCTTAGGAAAGATAAAATTGTATTTAAGAAGTAAAGTCGATCACCCAATTCTGTTACAACCAAACCAACCGTTAACAACTGCGAATACCCGGTGAACGCATTGAATATTGTAGAAAATGTCTCATTTCTGCTATTTAAAGTCAAAATATATCATAGGATTTTGATGATCAAATGACTTGGGGAAGCCCTGCATTATAGTGTGCCACGTAATGCAATACATGTGACTTGAAAAAAAACTGATGTGGTGTTTGTTCTTCAGTGTACACTAAAACTTAGATTTTCTCAAGGATTTTAATCTGTTCTTGAGAGTATTACTGGGTCAATCATCTTCTTGTGGGGACCTTGTGCTTTTCACTCTTGTTTCGAGAGCTCAAAATAAGACTGTCAAAAGTGGGAAAAAGACTTTCCTAGTATTGCTGCTAGCATTGGTAGGGCCTGTGCTCGGCCTATTTTTGCACCACTTCAGGGCCCGTTTGACTTTCATATTCCATAGTAGCATTACTTGAGGAAGCTGATGTATTGGTGACGCGATTGTATGTTTAAATGTTTGTTAAAATGAATATTTTCATGCATTATTCAGGTTCCAGTTACTCTGAGTTCCTCACTGCCAATGAGATGCACTCTACTGTAGGGTTATTGCACGTGCTTTGCGGTGGTGTGTGTCGCAACAATGTACAGATCAGAGCTTGCATTGGTATCACTGTTTTGCAGGTGAACTCGTGGGGCAACGTTTGGAGCTACGGAGTGGTGTGTCACGAAGTGTTCACAAAAGCAGCCCACCTCCCGTACCATCCTCTGAATGACGAGCAGGTGCTTCAGCGTGTTGTGGTGGAGCAGTCCCTCACTCCCGACCTGCCTCCTTCTCTTCACATCCAAGTGTGAGTTTTTCTGAGCAAGGAGGTTGTGGTGGCCACAATTCTGCTGCCTCGACGACTGTTCGGTGTTCAGTTGTAACATGAGAGATTCATCTTTCGCACTCAAACTGTCGAATGGCGTGAAATTGCGAGTTACTGTTCGATTGAGAATAATGACTCTTCAAGTAAATGTATATTTGTAAAAATTAATAAAAATATTAAAATACTTAGAAAATTGTGCCATATAATTAGCAGTTGGGTAAAAAAAAACAATACCGACCAAACCATAATACTTGCATTTCACATTAGACTTTTTAAGTGTTTTTATGAGTTTTGTAAAAAGTATTATAAAAGCTGAAAGTAGAAAAAGGGTTGGAACCTGATTTTGACAGTGAGTGGATAAACTGATTTTCTATCGGGGCAGATACGGATGGGCTCAAGTTACAACAGGTGTTAGTGACAGACGAGCGTTGGTTACAGGCGAGCGTTGGTTACAGGCGAGCGTTGGTTACAGGCGAGCGTTGGTTACAGGCGAGCGTTGGTTACAGGCGAGCGTTGGTTACAGGCGAGCGTTGGTTACAGGCGAGCGTTGGTTACAGGCGAGCGTTGGTTTCAGGCGAGCGTTGGTTTCAGGCGAGCGTTGGTTTCAGGCGAGCGTTGGTTACAGGCGAGCGTTGGTTACAGGCGAGCGTTGGTTACAGGCGAGCGTTGGTTACAGGCGAGCGTTGGTTACAGACTGTACTTGGTAGTATAAGCTCCGTGAAGTCAAGCGATGTTGCTGCGTCGACACTGAGCGACATGATCTTCAAGCCCCCAACGTAGGTTTCAAACTAATGAATTTATTCAATTGGCTTACATACTCGTATATTAGATTAAATTAGTGTTCTAGATGGTATTCATCCATTAGCATGCCTTTGTGTGATGATCTTTTTGTTGAACCTGTTGAAAGAGAATGAAAGTGGTGTTTTTCATTTACTGTAAGCCTGCCTTAGTTATATGCGTGAACACATTTATTCTTTTGATGAAGTATGGTTGTTCAATAATAATACAGTAGGCAGTTGCGTGTATGGTGTCAAGTATTATAAGAGTATCAACATCGCTCGCGTTTTAACGTAGTTTATAAGAAATAAAATAATCTGCTAGTTGTGGTTATGGTGACAATTCTTGTTGAGTAGTTGAGAATAGAAATAGTTGATTAATAGAACGAGAAATTATATTGTAAAATAAACGATTAAACGGAAAAATTAGCGAAAGTAGCATACCAACGCTGTAACGAGAAATGGCTAAAACCTAAGCACTTGAGTAATAATGAGAAATTACCAGACCCAAGCACTTGAGCAAAATATGGTGGCAGAACACGCGAGACAGGGTCAACTGCTCATGAATGTTTAGAGTTGCTTACGCTGTGTTGTGCACTGCAGGCGAGCCCTGATCCAGCAATGCTGGGTGCCTGAGAGCAGCCGCATCAGTATGACAGCCGTGCACAGCGGCCTGTGCCAGACGCTGCTGCAGTTGTACGGCGTGCAGCACTCGTCGTGTGACCCTGACAGCCTGCCGTCTTCCCTCCACCTGCCGGCATCTCCCCGGTCTGCACAGGATGACATCGAGGCCAAGTGGCACAAGCTGGAACAGGAACAGCGTGCCGCAAAAGATCACAATGTGCCCTTGGTCGCTTCGCCAAGGGATCATCTCAGGTATGCCAACATTAGTAGCGTAGGACTTGAATGCACACTTCTTTCAAAAGCTCTCATTCTGGACACTATTTTGTACTGATCTTTGATGAACTTGGGTGTGTAACGTCTCAAAAAGTTAACATGAGAATGACTTTGGATTATTTCCGTTTGTTGCTATGGTTTTGACAAATTGCTACTGTAGTTTTGTTGGTGCCTTTTGCATATAGCCGACTAAGCTTTGTAACTAAAATAACTAAGCTAGTCCGCTTTGTATTGAAGCGTGTCTTTTAGTCTACGATTATGGATTTTCATGCTTTTAAAAGCCCGTTTGTTCAACTCATGACTTCATTCAAGTGAATTTTTTACTAGTAACTTTATAGAAGACTTTATAAGTCTTCTTTCTTTTTTTCTTTAGTCGTGCTAGTAAGTAAACTGAGCCAAAATTGAGATGTTATTAGTTAACTACTGTTTTCATTTATAACACATAACTTTCTTACCGTTTCTCTGAATCTTATCATTGATGGTAGATTCAAAAGTCGTTTAATGTGTGTTTAATTTTACTTCTGAAGGACATTTTTTGACATGCGGCTTCTCAGATATATTAAAATTGTCTCTTGACACAGGATTTAGTGTTACGAAATTCAAGGTAGACTTATTTACTCAGACTTAACTCTACGTAAATAGCACTGACAGCAGTATCGCAAGGTAGTTAGTTAGCTCGTGGATGTAATGAATAAAAATAACGTTACTTCACTATGAAATGAATGATATCAGAGTAGATGAAGATGCGTAATTGATCATTCAAACCTATGAAAAGGCAGTTATGCGTGGCTGTATTTTTTTATTTGAATGAGTTGAAATTACAATTTTTTACAATTGTTTACGGAAAACTCCAATTTAATACTAATATTTTTGAAGCACTTCTTATTTTGGTGGCTTTATTGTACACTAATAAGATTGAACGCAGTAATTCAATGCTGGAGTAACTATTTAGGCCCTGAATCCAGCAAACATACGCGATTCTGGTAAAGTTTGTAGTTCTAGCGCAATTATTGGTTCTCTTCTGCCAAAGATTCCGTGCGCAATGTTTCTGTTTGGAGGAGTTGAAAGTAAGACGTTGATTTTATGCTTTGTTACTCGTTACCTTTAGTGGAAATTGTGACGTTTTTTCTTGTCTTTCATGACTTGAGCAACTGTTGTAGCTGATGTTGAGTTATATAAGTGTTGAGTGCAACTGCGGTTTTTGCAAATTTCCTTTGAAGCTGTGAAAATGTAACAACTTGTGTATGAGTCTTTGTGGGGATAGAAAACACTCTTTGCACGTGGTGCAGCAAACTGAACTATAATAATTTGGTTCATTCTCAAGGTATACACGGGTTAATTTTTTGGATTTTGAATATCCTGGGTGATCTTATAGAGTTCTAATATCCCTTTTTTTGCATCGACGACCAAGATAGCATTATTATGTCCGATCCAAGTGAGTAGAAAAGAAAATTAGCTGAAGGACAAAAAGTGGCTTCATGACACCTTCATCAGATTTCATCGTTAATTCATGCAAATGAAATTTTTATTTCAGGTTCGAGAACGATTTCGTATCTCGCGAGGCAGACGACTTGGAGGCCCGAGTGGCGGCCACTTTTGGATCGAGTGCCCCGTCATGGCTGGGCCTGGACCCTGACCAGCCCATGGACAGCCTCACGAGGGAGATCAGTTCAGCCATACAGAGACTTGATGACGCCTTGGCCCAACCTCCTCACTCGGAATTGCAAGATCAAGATGCTAAAAACTTCAAAGATGATGATCTTCTTCCAGCGTTTGTAATAGGGAAAGATTCTCTGGTGACCCGAGCTCCGAGGAGCGTGGCGAACATGAGCGCCAGCACTTCGAACCTCACGAGCATTGGTGCCGAGTGTGCTGCAACTGCTGCACTGGAACTTCCTCCGTCTGAAAACATCAACAAATTCGCGCATCTCAGCTCCAGTGCAGGCTTCATGACGCAAATGGGCCTGGAAGAAGACGGCCTAAGCATGCGTCTGGAAAAAGGCGAGTTCACCGAGCTCGTGAAGCAGAAAAGCATGAGTGTTCAAAATCTCATGAGGCTCACGGTAGTCGATGGCATCAACTTGGACGATGATTCTGGGGAAAGCGACTCTTCATGCAAATTTAGCATGGGTGACAAAAATGCTTATCTTTTCCAAGCCTCTGATGAAAATTCGGCCAAAAAAGCTGCAGCCAAATTGCCCTTGGATTTCTGCGGTAGCACAAGCAGCATTTTGTCGTCTGCATTGAGTACTACTAGTTCTGGTGCTACGAGGTCCTCTGTTCGAGATCCTTTTTTAGTGGCAGCCAACTCCTCTGAGCTGTTGCTTCAAGAGGAGTTATCGGAGCAAGAGTTTCCCCTCAGTGAGAATGCGAGCAATCCTAATTTAACTGTGAGCAATGTTGCAGATTTTTCAAATGCAGGAAGTGGGAACAACTCTCGTTTATACTCAACTGACTCGTCTGTTCAACGTGATAGTCGTACTGAGTCCAGAGATGTCCAATCGTCTGGCGTCTCTCATGATGGAAAATTGATAGGGATTGACTCCGAGAATTCAAGCTGCCTCGATGACTCCACATTCCACAGTAGTGGTGGAGATTTGATTAAAAAGTTGGAGTTCGAGTCTCCCTGCTCAGATAAATCTCCCAAATCAAATCCATGCTCGGATATAGTAATTTCCCAAGATGTACCTGTGTTGTCTACTCCAGATGTCACAATGGAGGCGTGTCATAGCCTCGGCTGTGCAAGTGCTGTTCCGTTCTACTCCTCTTCCAAGGGTGAAGATCAGCATCATCGCGGCTCTTTCGACAGCGGTCAGGATCCCTTACCAGATATTGTTGTGCATGACCACTCCACTCATGCTAAAAGACACCTCGACGAAACTAATGAATACCTGCTAGAAAATGAAAGCATCCCGAATTTGTCCTCGAAAAATCTGCCTTTAGACTTCCATGAACCTGATGGTCAGAACAATTCTTCAAAAGATTCTCATGATCGAGAAGCTCTTAATAACACTGATTCATCTGACCAACTTGAGAATTCTGTTAAAACTTCCGTAGAACGAAAACTTGACTGTAATAGCAGCGACCACCAAAGTCTCAATGAGGGTAGACAAGACTCTCCAAAGTTCAACCCAGAACTTAACTCGACGTTCAGCATATTTGCCAGTAAGGACGGATTTGGCGGGAGCAGAGATAGTGAAACTTCAGGTATCGTTACGGGCGGGTACACGGCTTTCACGGAGGATATGACCAACTGTAGTGGTATGTCAGCCTCAGAGATGCTCTCTTCTGATAGTGTCTTTCTTGATGGCACTTTCGATGTTGTAGGAGATAATGAAGAGAATTTACCAGATTCCGACACTGGAAATGAAATTTCTCAAGACCCTGGATTGTCGGATACAACTGTTACAGTCCCGGAGGGATCAATGGATATTAAAAGACCAAGCCTGACAGAGCCCGCTTCCTTGAACCACGAGTCCATTTCTATTGTAGAGAGCCCTGAATTGGTGACAAATTTCATTGTAGACCCGCTCCAAGAAGTACGGGTATCTCTGCCGGACCGCAATCTTTTAGCAGCCCGACCTCATCCTGTCAACCCGCTCGATTGGAGCGTCGATAGCCTACCTCCTAACAGCATTTTAGATCCGCATGCTGGGCGACACCATTTCAAGCCATTACTTACTGAGGCCAAGAAAGATGTGCGACCTGAAGATAGAGAGGTACTTAGTGAAGGAGCTTCACTTGAGCCGACTACTGTTAATGTTAAAGAAAAAGCTGTTGGTCAAATCGTCGATGGTTTTGGTAGTAAGGATTCAGAGGTTCAAAATGAAAATCTGAACTCCGCCGAAAGCACTGACGTTACCAAAATAACTTCAAATACTGAAGAAAGAATAAATTGTATCGAAGCATCGTGCAAAGATCAAACCAAAGCTAGTCCATCTAAAGGGGAAATGAACAATGCTGAAGGTCATGAAGGTGAGCTACTTCTTGCAGCAGAGAACGGAACTGCAACGACGTCAGATGTGACCAGTGTCGTATTGGCTACTAACTCAGTTGGAAATGTTGTTATTAGTGAGAACTCATCCTTGCTTCCGTCAGTCAAAAGGAATGAAATAAACAATTCATGCGGTTCTGATATGTCTGCTAAAGATTGCAATGATAGTTGTACATTTGAAATGGAACCTTACAATGATGTAGATGTAGAACAAAAAACTGATGAAAAGGTCGCTCTTGGTCTTCATAACTTTACAGAAGAGCTTCATGGAAATCTCAGTATGAGCAAAGCGGGAGGTCATCTTAACGTGCAAAAAATATCTAAAAATGAAGTTAGCTTGCAGGAATCATTGGAAGAAATTTCCCCTACAGTGTCTGCTCTGATCAATGAAACAAATGAAAGCAGTGATAGTGCAAAGGTAACTCTTACTAGTCGAGTTGGCAGTAGTGTGACTTCGTGTACGGCTGGCAGCAGTGTTGCTAGTCCGGTTCTGACTTTAAATGCGCAAGATGGAAAGAATGGCTCGAGTTCAACAGAAGATGGCCAAGTTGGCGAAGGTGACCCTGTTTTCAATGAGAGCGACGCCCTCACAGCCTCTACTACGAGCGTTAATTCTGACATCGCAGTAATTGATACACCAGAGGCTGAGAACAATGAAGGCGAATTCTGGCAACAGCAAATGTCAGCGTGGAAAACTGCAGCCCAAGAGACACGCATGTTGCTTCTAGAAGCTTCAACAGCATCTCCGCTGGCTGGACATCAAAACGAACCAAAAAAGAATCTTTCTTATCTCAGTGACGATTTCGAATTCTCGCCTTGCCTAACCAAAGATGTTGATACAGACTCTCTGTCCGTAACGAGCTCTTCAGCTTACTCTGCCAATGACCGAGAAACGGATTGCAGTTTTGAAAGTTCTCCTTGTAGGAAAAAATACCCCGTCACTCCTGCTCATTTTGTCGTCTTGCCGCGATCGGGTGAGAGTAGCTCAGACTCATCCCCCGTGTGTAGCACGGTGCGACCTTTGATAACTCCAGTGAGCTCTGAAGCCAAGAAAGTGATGGGAGCATTCCCATCTCCCATCAAGCGGCCTTCGTATTTATCATCACCGACATCTAGTTGTGGCAGCGAATCTCCTGGTGCTCATAGCAGCTACGTTTCGTATGCTGACGATGCTATACAAGACCCTCTAACGGAAGGCGATGACTTACTCGGCTATTGTTCTGAAGATCTTAATGCTCTCCGTGCAGAGCTCTCGCTAAAACTGCCAGCTTCACCGAGGGAAAAAGATGCTCTGTCTCTCTCAAATGATAATGAGGATGGAAATCACTCTCACGATGAAGACAGATCTCCTGACTACACTTATTGCGGGAGCGTTTCCGACGACATCGAAGTCGTTGACAATAACAGGGATCACGTGATAATTAATTACAGGCCACCGACCACCCTTTCGCCTATAAAGGAGGAGCCCTGTAGCTCTGTCGGCTGGGATTCTTGCAACTTCGAGGAAAATTCTGCTTCCACCTACAACAGCAGCATCGAACTTGTTGACTGCTATGAAGACAGTCCTTCTACCTCTGCTTTAGATGTAGTGTCTGTAGAAAATTCTGCGTTCAACTCTGCTTTTTCATTGGATAAGATTAGTAGAACAACGTTACTGAACAAACTGGAAGATGAGAATGAAAAAGTTCAGCAAGAAACTCCGTCTGAAAATGTTGATGAGGTCACTTCTGTTACGACAGAGTCCGTTTCTCAACATCCTATTGCTTCTTCCAGCGTTATATTTACAGCCAATAATGAAGTTATCCCTGTGGACCGTGATAGTCTTATTCTAGAAGACTTGGAAACTGAAGAGGACAGACCTTCCGTTTTGGTGTTCACTCCTCGAGATGATCCCGATAAACCTAAAACTTTAGATTCAGACGATCTGCTTGTAGTGGATGTGGACACAAACGAAGCAAGTATTGTGGAGACCCCAAAACCTCGGTCGCTTTTAGCGTTTGTTCATTCGCCTCCTCTGTCCCCTCACGTTCTTTCAAGATTGAGCAGAAATGATGAAGAATCTCCCGTTACTGAGAACGAAGCCCTCGAACGGCTACACGAAGATTATCAAGACGATGTAGATCAAGATTCTTTGCCCTACGAGGTGAACTCGTCTTCAGATAAGCTCTTGTATTTGAAGTTCAAAGAAAACCTTACAGAGCACAATGCGTTAAATCGAAAGACGAGAGAGGCGAAAGATTTCAGAGAATCGGGACCGAGAAGCATAGACTGTGCTTTTCTCAGCGACCCTCTGTGTGACATGGACTTCGACTCGGCTTGGCAACAGCGTAGCTTGGACAATTTCAAGTTAGGTGAATATTATTTCACGCCAAGTGCACTCAATTCTACCGAGCAATCACGTGATGACATTCTTCGTTCCGACGTGAATGGTTGTCTTACAACGAATTCTCCCAATACTGCAAGTGAGACGAGTCAATCATCGGGACTGATGTTCCGTTTGGGCACTGAGGATAAAGAAACAACTGGTGAACATGTTTCGCGCTACCAGCCCTACTTCAACACGTCCCTCAACTCTTTATCGCAGTTGGACAGCTCGCTGCTGTATGGTGAGGATCATGTTTCACTTCCATACACAGTCAATTTGCGGTCGCCGGATGACGAACAAAATGATTACGTGCTCAAACCTAACGCATCCTTTTCAAGTTTTAAATCACTTGATTCTGCCGTCAATTCAAAGAATCGGATGAAAGATTTTGTCAGCAGTAAAGCCCACTCTGAAGATACATTTATTCGATCTGAAGAAATCGATTTGAAGGACCAAATGGTTCGTGAGTTAGGACAGCAAATAGAATGCATCAAGTCCTACCGGAAAGAAAAACGAGCTGTTAGTGGAGACGAAGACAGTTCAGATGAAGAACTGACGTCTTTCAGCCTGGGACTTTTGACGCAGGCTTACAATGAAGGTACTAATGGTCTGCGTCATGAATCCCCTGAGGGATTAGCCCATCTCTCAGACGATGGGAGTGAGTCAAGGAGATCATTTGCCTCAGAGGCACCTGTACCTGCGGATGAGGGTGTTCGTAATAGTTGTACCAATTACGACTCTGACGACTTCAGTGCCGAAACAGACTACACGGGGTCTAACGAACGGCGCATTTACGACTCCCTTCGTTGTGTTACAAAGTCAGACGACCTAATTCCGAGGCCCATGAATCCTGAGCCGGCTGAGCTCAGTGATCTTCCCTGCACTCCTTCTCCGTCAATTAGTATCGACTGTTCTCTTGCACCTGCAGGAAACACCAGTGAAGAGCAGAAGCTGCATTCAAATGACAGTAATGTATTGACTCCCGTTGAGTCCATTGTTGTAAATGGATATGAAGGGGAGAATGATACCGATAAGAAATCTGACTTGGATTCGACTAAGAAAAACGCTGCGACTTATCGAACTTTCCACGCAAGTTCATTGTTAAAATTAGAGGAAACAGAGTCGGACGATGCTGTTGAAGATCTGAGTATTGGAGAATCTAAATCCAATGTACCGAGTCCTGTTGTTACACCTGGAATGCTTTCTAGTATTCGCTATCGCATCGACTCAAATCTCACAGTCGAGTCGCCATTGGCCAGGAAACATACGGACGTTGACGGTAACGATTGCATTCCATCCAAGTTTACACATACAGATGCAGATAATGAAAACGACGTTGGGAACTCCAATGACAACAATTCTTCAGAGACAGCTTCATTTCGGACAAATGTTAACGAGACTATTACCTCCGAGAATAAGCAAAAATCTTCAGACGATGAGGTAGGACGAGACGAACTTTACACCCCGGATTTTGAGGAAGATGACGATGATGAGAAGGGTATGGAAGCCTCTCCGGGTCCCAGCAAAAGAACAACTAACAATGAGGTTGATAGTGAAGACGAAAATGAGGAAGAAGATCCTATCGAATCTGATGACTCGGACGTTTCAGAAAATAACTCCAGTAGCAGTGGCGAATTTTTGTGGCAGGTAAGAGTTAATGAATGCCTCAAGTTTGTGGACGCACAAATTTAAAATGTGTCGGGGCGGGAATTGGAAGTAA
This sequence comes from Platorchestia sp. MABIK, assembly GCA_014220935.1. Classification (NCBI taxonomy): domain Eukaryota; kingdom Metazoa; phylum Arthropoda; class Malacostraca; order Amphipoda; family Talitridae; genus Platorchestia; species Platorchestia sp. MABIK. The sequence goes on along the minus strand of JACJUY010001033.1, from coordinate 148,284 downwards.
TTGGATATGCAAACTATTAGTACTATAACTACAACAGTAGTTTTTGCAATGTACTGATTTCTGATGGTTCTGTATCTTGATTAAATGGAAATGTGACAAATTTCATTATGAGCAAAGACTAGACGTCATACTAAGCTAAATTACGTCACTGGCTCTGCGTTTTTAGGTTGCTCTCACGCAGTCTACTATTATCGGCGAGTACCGTTGAAAAGTTTTTTTTTGCAGATGTTGGAGTTTCCAATTGAAAATATAGAAAACTTAAATGGCGTTTCAAACGTTGTTGTTTGGCTATCTTTATTACAACATTTAATGGGCTGTAAAAAATTTACTTTGGGGCATTGAAAAACACTTTCCAGGTAGCATGTTCACAATCATTTTCATTCACATTATTTCAACTTGTCAGGGTGAATTGTTCAAATAAAATGGATTATTGATCAAACGGAGACAATTGACTAATTTGTTTGGCCCATGTTTAGTTCCAATTGAGATTTATATAACGTGAACCGTCTACTGGACGTGAGTTACCTATCATTTATCTAAATTTTACACATCTCTGATTCCTCTTTTCACTTCAGGTAAATGTTTCCCTTGATGTGTGGAAGCACATCTTCTTCTGATCATGCATTTCCATTTCCCTACTCGAATGACAGACTGTATCCTTCTAATGTGAAAAAATCAGAGAACTTTTTGAGGACCTTGTATAATTACACATAAGAATTCACTTTCCATTCACGAGTTGGTCTTTTCGAACAAATTTAGTTAATGAAACAGGTAGTTCTTGGGATTGTGTTTGAAGTAACTATCAAGGTTACGAGGTAAATGAATGTTTCGTACAAGAGAAACATACTCTAGAATCAATACATCATCACTGACGAGCTAGCTATTCCAGCTAAACATTTGCAAGTATAATTTCCCACATTCTCACTACTTTTGCGTCTCATTTGTATTTGATATCCTTAGCTGATTCTCACTCGCAGAGCAGAAAATATAGTATAAATATAAAGATGATGATAATCGCTCGTGTGACGAGCTGTGACCACGAGGCACGTGTTTCCTACGAGAGAAACATACCTTGGAATTGATGCATTTCCAATGACGAGGCAGCTATTCCAGCTTATCGTTTGCAAGTATAATATGCCTCGTTCCCCATTGACATGGTGCGTTTGAATATTCAGCCGGGCGACGCGCCGGCTCAAGCTCGACCAGCTCTGGCGGCTGTGGAGGAGGAAGACACGTCAGACGGTGACAGCGAGAGCGGCGAGGAGGAGTTCACGCCGTCATTTTGGGACGCTTCGCGCACTCCGACTCGCTCTCTTCTCAAGGTGAGGCGTTGTTCAGGTGCATGGGCCCCGACTTTTTTTTCTGTGTATTCTGCTTGTGATTCGATACCTCGAAAGAAATTGAAAAGCGCTACGTTTTACCTTAGTTTGATATGCGTAACCTTAGTGGAAACTTGCATTTGTTCGTCAACTTAGTCAAGTAATATAAGGGCATTCGTTTTGATAAACTGTTTTGCGTAGTATGTTATCGACCTTAAATACTTTCAAAAGCATAGACGTTATTCTCCGTTTTTATGTAAATCGAATGTATAAGAGAAACGTGTGAACGATTCGTATTGTGTGAAGGTGTCAGTTCATCTAGGCTGGAATATTAACAATTAGAGTACAAGTAATTTTAATGCCAAAATTTGAGTGAATTGGGTAGAAAAGATGCACCCGACAATCGTACAGTTAACTCCTTGCGAAAACTCTTAAGATTTGCAGCCGTCAAAAGATTTGCATATCCAAACTCAGCTGTCAACTGAGCATGCTTAGTACAGTTTGAAGGTAGGGGTCATTTCTCAACAGGTGAGCTAGTTTTTTAGGTTAAATATTCCTTGTGAGCGTAAGAGGTGTGCAGGTTTTAAAGTTATGCCTAGGTGAAGAGAACGCTTCACTTCTGTTGCTGCTTGAGTGATCGATTGATCTTATGCAGGAATATTTCAAATCCAATTTTTTTGGAACAAGGATGTCATTGAAGAATTTCGTCTATCAAATTTACCGACAAGTTCAGTGCTAGACATTTGTGTATTGATTGAACAAAAATGTTTCTTCGCGACTGCTGAATAGTGTAACTTCATTGAATTTCCACTTTTATTTTATGTATTCTACTACACAATTTTCAACCTATTGAATTAGTAGCCTTAGTTGTAATAATTTCTTCCTAGTCTTTTTATCCTCAAAGCCCCACTAAAGCTTATTGCCTTTTTGAGCATTCAAACCCCGAGTTCTCAATACGGCTTTCTCAGTAGCTTCATTTAGTCAAATTTTAGAATTTTCCTTTGCAAAATGGATGCCTTAATTGGGCATTGTTCTAGTACGACGAACCTTCATACCTAACGTCATTTCTTCCGCTTTTTGATGATTCTCATTAATGTTGTGAATTCATTTCGCCATTCTCTCCACAGTCGGGCTGTGAAGGACTCCCCCACGACCGCTCCGTACACTGGAAGCGCCAGAGACACCACCGAGTGTACGAGTACCCCCCTGAGCCACCCCTTCCCACCTTCCCCCCTCCTCCCGCACACAGGCCTCTGTGGGATCCTCCCATTACTCCCTTTTCTCCCCCCCACCACCAGTGGGGCGTGGATCACCAACATGGAGAGACATTCCCTGCTCTTCAGGCTTACATGCAGCGTGGCTTTTTGCAGCAAGACGGTATGTTTATCAATGTCTATTTCATATTTCTTGAGTGTTTGCTGAAAGTAGTGGTTCTCTGTTACGCGTGTCTTGTTTACTGTGATGGAAATATGACCCTGTGTAGGGTTTTAAATGGGTCATGTAGAATATCTTCGGCAAATCAATTTGTATTCACTTTCGTTGGAAGAGAGAGATTTCCGTGATTTAGGAATTACCGTAATCCCATGGCTGGTGCTGATTTGTAACGTCTTGAAACAGTTTTGTGCCGATTGACAATGCCATCAATTAATTTTTCCTAGCGCTCTGTCGTTCTGGGAGTTCAACATAACCTCAACAGTGGAAAATTTCTCACCAGGGTTGGTAATATGTTTAGGTTAGTTAGACTTTCGTCAATCCTATGTTGTAGGGACATGCTCCCCTCAAAGAAAGACTGTTAGGTTGCCTCAGCTAAAGATAAGCCTTAGAGAATTCTATGCTGCTTCGAAGTCTACCCCATAGGGCATTTAGCAAGTATTTCACAGTGATCTAAATTTTATGAAGGTTGGCATAGCCTTTTTCAACGCAGGTGATTGTTGCTAGTATTTTATGTTCATTCGTTCATTTAATGTAAGAATAACATAAAATGGTTTAACTCAGTTTGGTTTGTTTCAGGTTTTCTGCTCGATGATGGAGAATTTTACAATCCTGAACTTCATTACAATTTTTCTCAATCGTCTTTCACCCCCGCTGAGTTCTACCCAACTGAGAGCCAACATGGTAACCCCAATACTCCAAACTTCGACTCGCCTGAACCTTCTAACATAATTGGTGGAGTTGCTCCTTCGTTCATGGCAGCAGGAGGAGGTGACACGGATCCGCAGTTGCCTCCTACCCACGAGCAGCTACAAAATATGCTTCTATATCAGTTTGCACCTGCATTACCTCCTGTAAAAACTCCTAATCTTCGTCAGACCAGTGGCGATCCAAGTTCGACCAGCCATTCTACAGAAGACAATACGCTAGTAAATAAAGTTTCTAACGAAAATGTTAGCCCAGTTTCTCAAAATATTCGATCATGCTCGAGTGATGCCAGTAGATCCGAATCGTATGAGCTGTCTTCCGTAGGTGACAGCAGCTCTTCTGTTATAGATGAGAAGAATCCAAATTCCGTCGGAGAATTAAGACATTTAAAAGAACAGTTAAAATTGGATATTCCAAAATTACGGAACGAAGACGATAATTGCACCGCAGGTCCTGAAAGCCAAAGTGCGAGGGATAAAAATTCAAGTAATTCAGATGTTGAAAAACCCAATCAGCTTATAGGTGAAAGTAAAAACAGCTGTGGAGCTGAGTTGATGAAGTCCAATTCAGTCGCATTAGATGAGGTTTCGGCTACTCCCCAAACCGAACTTACGAGTGACATCATTGAGAATCCGAACACCGGAAAGCTAAGCTGCCTTCCTGTTGAAAATGGCGCCGTCGAATCAAAGGTAGGTAATATTCTTCTTCAAACTACGACCTCAACCTCCAGTGCAACATCGCCTCTCATGGCTATCAAATGACCCGATATTTAATAGGGATCTCATGATACTTATATTTTTTAGGCTATCGTGCCCTTAGTAATTCACTTAAAATTTTCAACTTGTTGTATCCGAGACATTTCGTAGATAGAGCATAAAAATAAATATTCATCTTGGAAACAAATTGGTGAAAATCAGCGGTATGACTCGAAGTCAAATTAACCAATGACAGCTTTTACGTTAATTTGTCAATTTCCTGAAAACTCCCTTTTTATGTATCGATTGTCACTTGTTGGATACTTGTAGAATTTCATTTTGAGAGGTCTACGTACGATGCGTTTGAACATTTTAGACTCGAGGTGAAAAAAAACTAAGTTTCAAAATTTGTGTGGTAATGAGTACATTCATTATGTTTCAAATTAACTCCGACTCCTACTTATTTTGAAACATTCCAGTCTAGGACCAGCCAGGATATATTTTCCATTTTACTTTTCATTAATTTTTCTTTGAATCTAATTTTGTGAACTGCTAACTCGTATTCTGTACCTATCTACACTATTTGTACTGATTACAAATCTTATCTAATTCTCGGAAGAATGTTCTCATTATCTTACCATACGTTCTACTTGTTTGTAATCTAAAAGAAATATTTTATTTTGATGAAGGTAAGGTAACATTGTTTTTTCATTGTTGGTACCTTTGAAGGGAAAGTCTCTTCGAAATAATGATGGGTTCTTTATTAAGGTAACGTTCATAGTTGTACGCACTGAATCGTAGGGAAGTGAATTAAATCTGGATGTGAAAAATTAGAGCTCGAGCTTGTATGAACTTCTGTTTTTTGGTTTTCTCATCTTCTGTGAGGAAAACATTAATCAATAATTCTGAAGACGTTAATAAATGAGGTTGATAATCTACACAGCAATGAAAATCGAAGTTGAAAACCTACTTTATTGAGGGTGACAGACGATGGATAGAAAGAAATTTGAAGGTCCGGTCAGCATCATTCTGCGGTGACACTGCGTCTATGACAAAGACAAAATATGTTATTCGATTGAAGTGCAGCTAAGGTTCTTACACCTAATCAATCAAGGATATTTGTTGGCGTTCATGGAAATTGGAGAGACAAGGAAATACATTGAAAATTGTTCGAGCATTCTTTTGAGTACATCATGACGTTAAAGTCACATTGCTTATCTATATATGTCGTAAGGACAACTTTTTTTTCTGAACAGACGGGCGTTATATTGAGCATGGGTAGAATTTCAGTACAATATTATTCGTTCCTATCATAAACTTTACTTAGCGAAGTACGTCAATGAATAATATTGGGTGAAAAGTTCAATGATTTCGAATCGACTTTCTTCTGAATGTTGTATGATCCTGGAGGCTAGGAGTGAGTACGCTGTTGCAGGGTGTATTTTCGTGTAATTGTTAAATTTGAGAATCGTACTCAAGGTAAGTTTGGATAATTGCATATCAAGTTAGTACAGTACATGTGGTTGGAATCATTGATATCTTGTGTCGTTATTAGGAATATTTCTTTATGTTAGTACTCACAGATGAATCTCGTCGTACGTAGATTTGGTTGCGGAATATTGGTAATGTCCTTAAAATTACTATTCTGGATTCTTGCATCTTTTTGCAGCTCTCTTGATCAATCTGTCAGTAATTCCTCTTACTGATGTGTTCCATCATTGTGATAATACGGATGTGAATCTCTCAAGCCGTTAGTGTGATTGTTTTTAATGTAATTGAAAGTAAAAGTGGTGGATTAAACCTATAGCTGGGAATTTTTTCATGAGGTCAATCGGAAATCTATCGTTGATTCATTGCTGTATACTGTGTGGTAGCTGATCGTTCCCTTCTAGATGTAAGTAGTCTCTGCGTTCTCAGTGTAAGGTGTTGTTCCAATTTCAATCATTTCTTGATTTCACGATGAATTGGCCATTTCAGCAGATTCTGTGTGAGAGTATTGCTCTTGTGTTATTGATATTCCTGTAACGTATATACTCGCTAGATATCGATATTTTACATACAATTTTAGTCTGCTATACAAAGTATTTGAATCTCACTCTCTAACTTCGGTTGGTAATTTGTACTTCATTGATACTCGTCTGTTTATCTCTTACCTTGGTGTGGTTTTGTGAATGTGTTTCATATTGTGAAAGTCTTAACCATGTATTTTTTCCTCTTGTACTACGAATGAACTTGTGCAAATATCTTAAACTTCGTGTCTATACAATAACTGTACTCAGTGGTTTTAAAAAATAGTTGTCTTCTATATTTTTCAGTATCTTTGGATTAAGTCTCATAATGATGTTCTTGCTAGTAGCCACCATTCTAGTGTTCGTACTACATTCGAAGCACGTATTCACTATTCACCTGTTGTAAAATGTGCTTGTTGAACAGGATAAATGATCTGCGAACAGTTCACTGTTTCATTTAAGTGACTTGTGTCAACGTAAAAACTGAGTTAATGGTAGCAAAATTAGCTACCTCTCTGCATGGAGGGTGAAGAGTAAAGGTTGGAACGATCAAACCTGCAGTTCTGGAAAACAGTCTGCTCTGCGTTTTTTTGAGCTCCGTGGTCTTCGATAACAATGCTACTGTCTCGCACTGATCAAGCATTACTGTTTTAGAGCTGTTATGAAATTAGTTTTGTAGGTCGATATTCCTGATTTTCCCCTCATTTTTCTCACTTGTAGTCGACTTATCATTCCATATATCCTGCTTGAGTTAGTGCGCATCAGTCTTTTACTCTGTGTTGTGACCTTTGCGAGTTAGTTTAGTTCGTTCAGGAATTTTCTACTCTTTCAGAGTATAAAATACTGAGTACGTACTGAAATTCATCTATCATGGGAAGACGGTGTCAATTTCCTTGATGCAAAGTGAATTTGAAGAAAAGCCCAGTCACAGCTAGGTTGAAAACTATTTTTCTTAGGTTGGGAAAGTATGAAATGTGTGCTAGTATCTCGTATAAGATATTCTTACGACTGTAAGACTACTATACCTTCTTATCCGGTAGGTCGCGGTCTGAAGGAAAATCGGTATTAAATTTTATACGCCCTGTTACACAAGTTACTCTTCTACACTTGGCAGACTAGTACGATATTCTTGATGATCAAGTATCGGTTTTAATAATGAATGATTGAAGTGCTAATTCGAACCATTGGGAAGAAATTTTTGCTTGTGTTAGAGCCCAATAGAAATATAAGCGCGTAAAACTTAATTGGAAACCTGGTCATTAATTGAGTGAGCATTTCTATGTTACAATAAATTCATTGCTCAAAAGCAATCAGCATTCAGGTTAGGAATTTATGAGACTCTTAGAAGGTATATTTACTTTTTGAAATGGTTTATTTTTTGGAACCTCATGTCTATGACAAGCCACTTCAAAAGAAGAATGGCACCTTGAATCACGAAAAATTTAATGCATAACTATTTTAAATTATGCAAGTGTTCTCTTCATTGTCGCGGATCTGGGCTAATCTTCTAGTTGTTGATGAATGTGCTTTAAATTTAATTTAATTTTTAACGCGTACATAGTTGTGTCGTGAAGACTCTTCTCCCACGTAGCAACTAGACCGGCAACACCCAGGATAGCGCCGAGAAAAAGGTGTCGCATATCATTAGAGACTTACATTTAGACTGTTGGTGCCTATGCTATAGTGTCTTATGATCCACCGCCGTCCATGTCTTGCCTACCTACATCTTACGCTCCCTTTGATACCGAACTGTAGCTTCTTGCTCTTTGTTCTCAATTTAATGATCCCATTATCTTTCTTGCTATTACGATTAGAGGTGCACTGTGTACTTACAGTATTTGTATCATTACTCTATTCATAGATAGGTCGTTGTTACAGAATCTTCAGCGATCAAAATTGGCCTTTTTTAAGGTAAAAATTTGGTTCAAAACCCCGTGAATATTTGGACTCCTGTGCACCACGAGTTGCGATCATTGCATGCGGATGCTGTGCTTAGTGGCAGTTAATGAAAAATTAGTTTACAATGCATTTCTTAATATTAAGGTGTTGGTCTCCTTCACTATTATTTTGCATTCTTGAGAAAAGATGAAATCATTCCCCATTTCTCTTAGTATTTCTTACATTTTTTCTGGCTGGTAGAGGTTATGATTTGGATGAGCGACTGAAGCTTGCGTTTCAGTAAATGCTCATTTCAGAATACAAGGAGTCGATTATTTACTCATTAGGTGCTATCGAGTAAATTTTTTGCGAGATGAGCTTGTTTGTTAGTGGAAGTTCAGCACACATTTTCAGTTCTGAAAGTATGATGGCGCTTGTTTTTCTATCATGGTGTCGATATTTTTTTAGCATTTCTTCGTATGCATTATTTTTGTTTCACATCAACCAGCCTGCCTCACGTTGAATATTTACCACGACATTCGTTTTTTTTTGTGATCATGAATCGGTGCACAAATGATCGTAAAGGGATTAAACGTTTTCATATGATTAGAACTTTTAGATTCTGCCGATCTTCACAATGACTGTGGGACTACAGAACTTTTTATCTGTGAATAGGTTATTTGTTTTAGTTAAGTGCACTTTTAAAAAAAATTAAATAACTTGGAAAAATTAGTTAATTTCAGGAGAACCATTTGTCAGCTTTTCATTTTTGGAAGTTCAATGATGTAAATAGTACCCTTTTTATATAGCGATTCTGCAAGACGATACCAAATGGTGGCGATGCGTTGATTTTCCATTTCGTGTTTTTAATGCTTGAAAATAGAAATTTCTGTAACTCTTGTTATTGTAAAATAAATTATTCTTCACAGTAATGTTATAGTTGCTAACACAATCGACACGGGTATCTTCAAGCACTTTTGGGATTTGCAACTTAGATATAATTTTGCCACTATCGAATGTCAATAGAATCTTGATGTTATTTGAAGGA
>JACJUY010001033.1:103606-138993 GCA_014220935.1 Platorchestia sp. MABIK | reverse complement strand
ATTTTTTTCTTCACAACGTTTAACCTTATGATTGCATTTTTATCTTTATTTTATTGTTCATAAGTATACAATCGTGGAGCAATTCAGCGATAATTTTAATATGGTAAAAAACTATTTCTGTAAGCAATGCTGCAAGATACAAATATGAATTTTGCATTATTGATTTCTCGACGTGCACTAGCATGCACTCGTACTCGTTGCCGTGACTCGGTAGCAGCACTTCACCGTCTTACTTTTATTATTCGTATGACTTCATGGACGTATGGTACTTGTGTTGGGCGCATCTTGTATTGATAAAGTAATTTGCAATTGCATAAACATTTTTTAACCTTCGCATTTAGCACTAAGGTGTTGAGGTGTAAGTGTAGGATAAAGCCCAGTAAGTTAGATTAAAATATTTAATAGATACAACGGCTATCGGTTGTTTGCTAATGGTTAATACACAAGAAAAATAGAGAAAAACCACTGACAAAAATTTACGAATACCTTTCTAGCATAATTACACTCTATCCATGATGTTACATGTGCATGTATATCTTTATTTTTGAGATTTTCATCATTTTACGGGCTCCTAAATTAACATTTTGTAAGCTCTGGTTAGATGCGCAGTTTTAACTTGAGGGAAAAAGTACCTTGAATCAATAAAAAAAAGTACGAATTTCAAAATATTACTACATGCATCGAGCTTTTGGATTAATGTAGTTCAATTTTATTCATGAGAGGCGAGAAGTGATGCATTGGACCCGTCAGGTGCGTGAGTTAGGCACCACGACATTTCAGTGTCTTCAGGTCCACCATGTACAAAATAAAGCACAAGTCAAAAATTATTCTCTCAAAAAATTAATCTCTTGGGCCCATCGCAAGAAACTAAAAGCGAATTGTTTTTCTTTCTTTGGGGGGAACTATCAGAACAGTGCACTCAAGTACAGGTAAATAGAATCTTGCAGAAATTCATCTAATTGAATTATATTTGTATACGAATAAAGCATATATCTATCAATTGAAATATATATCCAAAGAGCGCTAAATAAAGTAAGAGATACTGAAGCTGACTCAATATGCATAGTAGATAGAGCATAATGGAATTACAAAATCATACTACGAAACATTATTGAAAGTAGTTCTTGCAAAAAAAGTTTGATGCATAGCTCCACGAGTAAAGTAGATCACTGACCACAATACACATCTATCGACTGCCGCGCTCCCCTCCTCAAAACGAAGTCGACTTCGACAAAGCGGTATTACCGCCTCACAAAAGACCTAATGCTGCAGAGGCCGAATAATTTGTTGAAGTGGAAAACAACATATTCCGAAATTGAATTGCGACACAATTGTATCAATAATAATAATAATAATAATGAGAGGTGTTGATACAATCAACATTAAAGCACGGATGCAGGTCCTTTACTGCAATTGTATGAAGTTTTAAATCGTCACGAATTCTTGAGTTCCCTCTTGCAGTTCTCTCGTCATGCATTTAATATAAATAATTTGTATCAGTATGAAATCTTCAGCAGTAAGTATGAGCTACATTTCGCATGAGTAACGCTCTAGAACTGTTGGCTCTGTCATCGTACAGAACAAAGCAACAAAAACACTTTACGGCTAAAACGCATGAGGTTCCGAGTTCCGTAGTAAAGTAACTAGAGCACTTGACAATAATACAAGGTAAACATTACAGAGACTGAAAATTATAGTTACCGCTTATATGGAGCACGCACCATCTGAGAAGAGCATCAGACTACGAAAAAATTTGAACAAAAGTAATAGAAGAATACTAAAATACATAATATATCTCTTCTGTGTTGTGTGTAAATTATAGGAAAACATTTTTCCCTCCAATTAAACAGGAGAGCACACTAGAGGATATAATAAACTTATTCTTTATAATTGAGTCACTTGAACTGTCTCGCACCCTGAGCAGCTCGAAATGAGGACGTACACCACATCTTCCTTTTAGGCACAGCACAAATATGACAAGCTCAAAGTGACCGAGCTGAAGCTGTTCATGAAAGAGAATCAAACGCTGCTGCAAAAGGAAAAAATTATTTCTTGAGATCCGTGACAAGTCACATGAACAAACACAGACAATTGCCTAGCTCACTGTCAACACGGTCCTCAAGGAAAATTACAGTTACTTATGCATCTTTTTCATTTTAATCGAAAATTTAAAAGCGCGAAAAATTCCGCTGTATGTACCAATCGAGGCACATTCAAGCCTGTGGTGGAATTCCTATAATAATGAAAACATGAAAAATGCTGTAAAGATATTTATATATATATATATATATATATATAAATAAGTAAAAAAAGTGCGCCTTTGCACGTAATACGTTCTTTGACTTAGAGGACCAGCAAATGTGGCCAGCAAAGTTGCGTAGAGGACCAGCAAATAATTTAATAGCCCTCGATGTAAATTTAGAACCTAAGAACACATGCATCAGTTCAGTATTCTTTCAGTTTGTTAAAGTAAGTCTCGTATTCTGGAATTTAGAAACGCACAAAATGAGATAGATGAACAGTTCACAATAATCTGTCATGAATGAACAAAAAATTCGAAATTAAGGGAAACATGCGCTCTTCTATTACGACACACTCCTGCGTTCAGCTTACTAAGAACTTGCGAATATCTCAAGCACATATTGATATCAAGTTATTTTTAGACCCATTCACCTAATGTGTATGTTACTCTACAAATGATTTGGAACATAATGAAAAGCAACATAACGTAACTCGTTACTGGTTGTCAACTTCTTTTTACAGAAGATGTTCACAAGCTCTTATAAGCTAGAAAGCGTTCACAGACACATATACACACACATTCACTCGTAACTTGAATTTCACACACGATGTTGACAACTATATTATAGTATAGACGTGATCGGGTGAATGAATACAAGGTTAACTGTACAGCATAATCGTTTCACGAACACGCATACCTTGGTCTCCAAAAGTTGAAGATCCACACTGCAATACGTATTTTGCCGTACAACTTCTCTAGGTGCCGATCTACACACACACGACCGAACCCCGGTAATCTGTAGCACTTGGATGACCGCAAGTATGCAACATTAAGCAATAAATATGAGGACTGCAACAATCACTAAATTGCAATAAATTTTCGATAGCAGGTAAAGATAAATTATTATACAAACACTGCGCAAGAAATGGAAAATTGCAACTTTGAGTATGAATACCAGAAAATCATTCATTAGAAGAATAGTGAATGACGCTTGTTCTCGGTAACAACAGCAGAGCAACAACCTTCTCCATCAATTTCGGGGATCGAACGAAATAGAATGTTTCAAGACGATCGGGAAAATATCCGCGCACTAATAGAAAATTTCAATCAGAGTTTGTTTGCATCTCAAGTCTCTGATCAATATGTACACAGGGGGCAAACTTCGCAGTAAGAGATTCACTTTCATTAAAACAGTTGTGGAAAACCATTATTAGAAAGTTCGTGTAATTAGCAAATGAGCAAACGTTTTTCATTTTAGAATGGAAATCTTACTGAAGAGCCACAAGAGTAATCGATCAGTGTATCAAAGATAAAAATATGGATGAGCTTGCACGGTCAAGTTGAGGTGATAAGGAGGCGACAGGTGGTGTTGGTGCAGCAGTGGGCAAGGAGGAGCCACTAGGTGAGCGGCACCTCTCCTTTGTTTCGTTTACTCACATATCACAAGACGCTGCATTTTAAGCCTATCTGAAATGAAAAAATAATCATTAGTTAAACGTTTTATGACCTTCAACGGTAGAGACTGTCAGCACATGGCAAATGGTGTCTGTTCATGTTGAAATACACTTAAGAATCTCTCACAATAATGGTAAGAGCATAAAAGCATAAATAAAAGCTGAAATATTCTATTTCATGAGTACACCTGCATTTTGAAAAGCATTTCCCTTTTAAGAAATTTTTCAGCCTCTCAGAAGACGGAGTAACCTACCACAAAGACGTTGAGACTCGCAACTAAATGCAAGCTGCAATTCGATTGACAAAGAGAATACTTGGAACTGACGCTCTGCTAACTCAACCCAAGTCAGGTACAGGGACTAAAAGTCTCGTGCATAATAACACCTCACAACTGTCTCTTCATTGCATGCATGAGTCAAGATTTTGTCGCGGTGCCCAGCAGCTCTAGCTGGTTTCTTTTCTGTCATGTTCAAGGTAACAACCAACTATAACATCTGAATGCTTTTTTTAAAAATTCAATCGTACTAAATTTTACTAACAATTTAGCACTGTACCTCTGCCCACACATGCCTTGAAAAGTGAACTTCTGCAATCTCTTTACGAAAATTTGCATACATACTTGAATTTAATTAGATACACTGGGCCTATCATGCTCCCATCCTCAGGTGATTTAGAGTTGGTTGAATCAAACACATAAATCACAGGAAAAGAAAAGGATAAAAACTGTTACTAATCTCCCCCGAAAAGCAAAGGAATTCTTCTTTCTGAGAGGGATACATCAGCTTTAAATGCCCTCACGAGAGGAGTAAGCATTTTCAGTGCATCAAAGCCCACAAAACTTTACATCTCTCATTGACAAAACCAGATAGAGAAGTTCAACATTTTCCATAAATACCGAAGCCCGTATTTGACTTGAGTATCAGTGAGTAAATAAAAATCCGCACAATTTCAACCTTTCAATAGCAAGAAATCGTGCATTGCTCATCACCAATGCCACATTTCTCACTTCTAACCATCAAGGCAAGCAATTTCAGCATTAGTCGCTATTTCTACAAGCTAAGTACAGTAGTTCCATTGAAGTCCACAAGTGCGCACAATAATTGCCCAAATGGAGACATTACCCACCATCATTAACAAGCACAGGAGTCCTGCTTGGTCTGTTTATCATCTGTCAGCTTGATCTGATCAGGGAACTCGTTGACAAGGTCCAAGTCCTGCTCCTGCGCGAGGGCATTGCGCGCAATTGTCTGGAAGGCGAGCTCGATGTTTATGGCTTCCTTGGCGCTCGTCTCGAAGTACGGCACGTCAGACTTGCTCTGACACCACTGCTGCGCTCGCTTGCTTGACACTGTGCGGTTCTCCAAGTCCACCTGCGGCAAAAAGTTTCAATACAACCACATGCATTCGTTAAAACAAAGCAGTTGCAATGCTGAATAAAGTGTAAAGTTCTGTAAATCAAAAATTTACCTATTATACTTCTAATACTCAGATAGCCTTGTTCGATTGTGTGCTTGTGTGAATTTAGCCATCCACTCCTTCCTTTCAGTAATAACGTAAGGCAAAACTCACAGTTCTCTCAGTAATGGCATAAGAGCAAATGCACTAAAAGGCCAAAATTTAACTATCTTGCAAGCTGTACTTTGGTTGATTTGTAACAAATAGTCGAATTCCTGAAGTACATTTCCCCAAAATTAGTTTTACAAGTCGTGAAAAAAGAAGCAGTGATTTTAGAGATTAAAGCTAAAGAATTATTATTATTGTTTGTGGTAGCTTTTCCACCGGGGTCGCAAGCTAATAGCAAATGTGGACCCCTTCGCTGTTGCGAAGCAATTATAAGAAAGTTGGTATGGATTTCGATTGGGAGTGCAGCTGGAATCCCAGGGGTTTCAGCTGCCCACCCTCCAACAGCCGAGCGCCTTGGTAGTAGTAACATGGGTTTGCTAGCGCTTCAGTTACTCATACTACATCGCACCAAAGATCACATAATTTAAAAGTATCGGACTCTTTCAAATTACCACACATGATGCACATCACTATTATTGAAACATCAAAATTATATGAGCATCATGATTATAATTACAACTCCATATTGTCTCCCTGTTAGAATTTGTGCACAACACAGTACATTCGGAAGCACTGGGCAGCCAAACCCCGTAGGGGGTTTCAGCTGCCCACCCATTTATGGCCGGACGCCTTACCCATGCTGAAACCCCCCGAGGTTCCAACGCAGCGCGCCCGGCCATATTCCACAATTATATTTTATTACCATATTACGAGCGCCTTACCCATGGGGAAACCCCCTCCGGGCTGACAACGCAGTGCGATCGGCCACATAATTTCTGCTTCAAATGGGGCAGATGCATTGGGCTTATTTATAGATCTGGTTGATCATTCGTTCAAATTCAGTGGAGATTCATCTCCCCAATTTTCCTCGATCAGCCTGCGCGTTTCAGATATACTTGCAATTGATGCGTACGAGTTCATAGTCAGCAGTTGAGTACACAGAGGAGGGGCTTACGTCTCGAGGGCTCGCACTGCCAAGTGCTCATACGGAGTTCTGGAGTCCTATGCTGCATAGGAATGCCAGTATCTCCGTCAGGGGGCCACCATCACACAGCAGGTGCTGGATGGTTGCTCGGGTGTTAGGATCTCTGAAGACTTTGATATGGGTAGCTCTAGCTTCAGCGAGGTTAGGGCAGTTGACAAGAATATGTGGGACAGCCAAGCGGGCAGTGGGCAGCCCGGAGGTGCCGCTTCAACGTCCTGGTTCATGATGTAGTTATGGGTGATCCACGTGTGGCCTGCTCTCAGCCTGTTGATGATCACCTCATATTTGCGCTTTAGTTTCTGTTTTTTCCCCGGTCCTGGAGTCGGTCGTATGCTGCGGAGAATACCTCTGCCTTTCCGCCAGAATTCGCTCCATATTTCGTTCATTATTTGCTCTATGGTCGGATACCAGTCTGTGTAGCAGACGGGTAGGAATTCGGGGGTGGCAAGGGCTGCTGCCTTCGCTGCGCGGTCAGCTAGTTCATTGTGGGCAATGCCAACATGGGACGGAACCCAACAAAAGGATACGCTTCTGTTATTTTCGTGGAGTGCATGTAGTTTGTGCTGCAATCTCCTGGACATAGGGTGTCTAGTGCGTTTGTCACGAATGCTGAGTAGAGAGCTTAGTGAATCGGTCAAAACGGTGAAATTATTTTGCGTGGATTGCTCTTGAATGATATTCAGAGCCAGACGTTTGGCCTGAAGCTCTACACTGAAACGGAGGTGACGGGCGGGAGCGCGACCTTGCGAATTACATCTCCGCATACTGCAGCGACGCCAACTCCATGATCGCCCTTTGAGCCATCAGTGGAGATGACGGTGTTGTTCCAGTACTTCTCGTGGGCCATTCTGTTGAACTCCAGTTGGTATACGATAGGTGGGGTTGACTCTTTTCTATATTCTCTGAGTTTTAGGTTGATGTCTGCAAGAGGTATTCTCCAAGTAGGCGTTGTAACGCTGAGCAATCGATGAGAAAAGTCGGTCATTACAAACCTCCTTTTGATCGCTAGTTCGTCTATCAGCGTGTTGGTTCTTATTGCAAAAGTTGGGGTAATATGCTTGTTATTGAACAGGTGTTTATCTGTGGTGGGTATGACCATCTTGTGAGCAGGGTTATTGAGCTGACTTTTGATTTTGTAGTAGTCTTCAAGGGATAGGCTTTGTCTCCGGAGTTGTTGTGGCATTTCGTTCGCCATAACTTGTAAGGATGGTATCGGCGTTGACTTAAATGCTCCAGTGGCAATTCTGAGGCATTCGTTGGCTATGGTGTCGATGTTCTTGAGGGTGGTGTTGCAGGCAGAATCATACACAATGCATCCATAGTCTATTTTAGACCTGATAAATATCTTGTACAAGTGTATCAAAATGTGCCGATCTGCGCCCCATTCATGCGAGGAGACAAATCTTAGCACATTGATCATCTTTTTGCAGCCGTCTTTCATTTTTGTTATGTGGGATTTCCAGGTTAAGTTCTCGTCCCACCATAAGCCTAAGAATTTGCATTCGTTTACGTACTCAATATTTTCTCCGTTCATGTTCAAGCAACGGGTCTGGGAATATGCCCGGCAGGAGGTTGAAGTGCAGGGCCTTAATTTTGCCTGGGGAGAATGAGAAGCCGTTGTTGTTGGTCCACTCAGAGACTAGGTCCATGCAGCTCTGCAGTTGTGTTTGGATGATGTTCATATCCCTGGGACGGTACGCAATTTGCAAGTCATCTACAAACAGTGACGCGTGAAATCTAGGGTCCTGAGGTACTGCGTGGGCTATTTGATTCATTTTTATCGCAAATAGAGTCACTGATACGACGGCTCCTTGGGGAACTCCTTCCTCTTGTTGATAGGGGTTAAAGAGGCAATGGTTGATTCAGACTTGGAATGTACGGTTGCTTAAAAATTGTTTGACGTACATGATAGTCTAGCTCTTAGACTCATCGAGTGGATGTCTTTCATTATGCCATATTTCCACGTGGTATCGTAGGCTTTTTTGAGGTCGAAGAACACGCTGATTGCAGTGTTTGTCTCGTACAAATGCTTGGCATACGAATGATTCTAATCTGACGGGGTGATCTACGGTTGATCTGCTTCAACGGCCGCCGCACTGGATGTTGGTGAGGAACTCGTAGAGGCGGTTATTCATCATTCGCTCCATGGTTTTGCACAGACAGCTGGTCAGAGCGATTGGGGCGGTAGTTCTCAGGTGATGCATGTGATTTGTTTGGTTTTGGTAAAGGGATGACTATGGCTGTGCGCCACTCTTCGGGGAAGAAACTGTCATTCCAGAATTTATTAAATAGTTTTACAAGGTGCTGTTTGGCATTATCAGACATATTTTTAATCATTAGATAGTTTACTTGGTCAGGGCCAGGGGCCGAGTGTTTGACGTTGGATAATGCAGTGTTTAGTTCCTGCAATGTGAATGTTGAATTATAATCTTCGCTGTTGTCCGAGGAGAAGTTTAGCTGCTGTTGCTCAGATATTTCTTTTATAGTTTGGAAGTGGGTTGGGTAGTTGGGGGAGCTGGACACAACTTGTGGTGGCTAATGTTGACACAGTGTTTTGAAGATCGCTAGTCATTTGAATCATATCAAGTGGAACATAGTAGATTACAAGCATTATTGCAGCCCAAGATAAACTTATTCGCATGAGAAATTACCCAACAAAAGCCAACTGGTTTTTCAATATATAAATGAAATAAGGATTAAATTACAAGATAAGATAATTTAAGCTTTCCTAGCTTTAAAAAAGTATTTTCTATGAAAAGGAGATGGGCAACATTTAGCATAGCATTAACAGAACGGGGAATCAACAGAAAAGGTGCGTAACAACAACATTCACGCATAGATTAGATGTTTGGGATTCCCTAACCACAACAAAGGCATTCCAAAGAGAGGAAGAAGGAAGGCACCAGTTAGTGTGGAGTCCAGGGAATGCAGAGTCTATGCACCTTTTCTAAGTTGAGAAAGAAGTTAATGAAACCAGATAAAAGTTGAAGAAGAAGTTGGAGCTGAAAAACAGAGCAGTGAATCAATTAAAAAAGAAAAAACATCCCTAACAAAGGAAAACGCCTGAACTATTTTAATCAAAGGAAGGCCAACCTAACCTTTAGCTTAGGACCTAACATATTCTCCCTGGATGTGTTAATTCCCATTGATAGAATAGTTGCATCCCCCTGAGTAGTCTTCCTAATAAAAATCAAAACAAATTATTACCATCAAAAAAGGGTCATTACATTCCAAAGTACCTAGGAACTAAACAATTCAACTGGAAAAGAAAAACTAACTTTATCAAAAAACTCGACTTCTATCAGCAAAGCACAACAGACATACCAACAAATTCAAGGCGACAGCAATAGAAGGCACACAGACGAAAAATGAGCAAAAAGGAAAGACTAATAACTGTTTCTAAGTATACTTATTACCAGTTTGTATTGAATTAATATGTTCTGCTTATTATGCTAATTAGTTGGAGACTCCTTAGCCACAAATGAAGCAATTTCAAGAGAGCAAAGATAAAAGGACCATTTAGTATGGCATGAGGAAAATAGGGAATCTATGCGCAAAGTGCATTTCCACATATGATGCACTGTACACAGAAACAGCAAGTTAGGAAGAAAAATGAAGAAGAAATAGCAAAGGAACAATGAAAACTGAATAAAGCAAAGTGGGCACGAAACATTGGAAGTCCCAAAAGCCTTTCCACAACTGAGGTAACGTAATAGTATCTCCCCTGAAGG
Organism: Platorchestia sp. MABIK; assembly: GCA_014220935.1. Lineage (NCBI taxonomy): Eukaryota > Metazoa > Arthropoda > Malacostraca > Amphipoda > Talitridae > Platorchestia > Platorchestia sp. MABIK. Next base: position 129,017 of record JACJUY010001033.1, on the reverse strand, counting down.
CGCCAGTCTCATTAGAATAGAATGGAAAAATCTAACAAGCCTAAGCCTACTAACTATCTTTTGCCTTTCTGAGGGGTGCTCAGATTTCTCCCAATATATGCAATCCCTGTTAACAAAACTACAGAAAAAAAAAAATCTCTGATGGCAGAAGGTGAAATGAATTTTGATTGTCTAGTTTCTTCCTTCTTCAATGAATCTGAACTTGAATGAAATTTTGAATCGTTGCTAAGCCAACCCCTATCATAAAGCTTTCCTGCATTTGAACATACAACATTCATTTCTCAACAAAAAGAAATGGTACAATAACCATACCCAGTACTTATCTCTTAATGGAGAAATTGCACAATAATTCACCCAGCGCTGGTAAATATCCTCATGGCACTTTGGTAATGTTGTCATTATAAGGTAAATTTCTATAAATCATTCACTATCAATGATGGTAATAAAAGCAATGGAAAGAAAATTGCGCATCAGTAATATCGTTTGGTAGCTATGCAATTTTTGAAAACATTTGGAGTGGAATTTACTGTGAGCAAGAAAAGTTGTGATAACTTCTTCACATGAAATTGCCAATTTCTTTTATTTCAGGAAACTCTTGATTTTTAGCAAAGTATACATAAATTTCAGTCAAGAAAATCAAACTCTTCCTTGAAATAAAAAACTTGAGACCTCCGTAGTACAAATATTGCACCAAAACTTCTCAAGTATTTCTCATCATGATGTCCTGCCTATGTGATGACTCAGATTCTCTACCAACTTAGTTTAGGTGGTGAAAGTGATTTTGGTGGAATAAAATTTCTTGGATTTTGCATTTTTTTTAAATCTTGAAGCTTCTGAGTGAAAAACAAGCAATATACACAACAGAAACAAAAAATGCTAATTAGAAGATAAATAAAAGTAATTATGACTTACGATCTACACAACTTACGACTACAAATAAGAAAAATAAATAGCTTATATTCCTGGGTATCATGTATGTCTATATCATATCATGTCTAACCTGGCTGATAAGAAAGATTAAATGATTCCTAACTTGATCAAGTAAAAAAACTATAAATTATTTAAAGATCAAGTTGAATTTTGACAGAAATTTGTGGATAGGTATAGTACATATACTAGTAGTATTATTTGTACACACCCAACTTGCGTCCAAACCATCTCACGGCCTGTAGTGAAAACAATTGCGGTCTAAAGTTGCGGTCAACTTCCTGTATACTAGAACAAAGCTAGTTGCAACAATGTGGATTTTGAGGTGTACAGAACAGAATTTTTAAATGTACCTTATTTCCAAGGACAACAAAAGGGAAGTTGTCAGCATCCTGTGGGGAGGCCTGGATGAGGAACTCATCTCGCCAGGAGTCGAGGGCTTTAAAGGAGTCTGGGGACGTGACATCGTAGACCAGCACGCAGCAGTCAGCTCCTCGGTAAAACGCTACACCCAAGGACTGGAATCGCTCTTGTCCAGCTGTGTCCCATATCTGGAGCCAGTGTGAAATTATTATGACAGCAATTAAAAATACACAGAAAACTGCTGCATAAGGAGTGCCAATTTTGGTCTCCTACTAATACATCAGCACAAAGACACTGCTTCAAAATACAACTGTGTTTCACACTTAAACACTTTGGAGTAATAGCTATAACAATGTTTTCAGTTCTATGAAGTCTAAGCATCAATAAAACCAAATGTATTAAGGAATCACAGGGCTAGCCTTAGTTGACACAGCCATTAGATGAACACAAGCTTGCCAGAGAAAGATATCAACAAAATTCAAATGACACTGACCAGTCAATTCAAACAGTGCTAGTAATATGGGATCATAAGTTTTTTCATACGTCATATGAATTTTACAGCTAACATCAGGGCATATATTATTACTAAATAAAACTTCCATTGTGACATTCTCTAACATTTCTATACAATAAGCTGATTTTGCCAGAACTATCAAACATAATTCTTTAACAATAAGAATTGACAAACGACATCATTTGAAGAGAATTTTCACTCTTAAGAAAACAGGGAAACTTTCTTTATGTACATAATAGCTTTATAATTTGCCATTAGCACAAAACTCTTACATTACAACTACAAGATGAACTGCAGGGTTGTCTTAATCACTGAGCCTCCTTTGCAGCATCATTCCTACAAAAATGTCAGTCATGGACCAAGACATGCTAGTTGTTCTTACATACACACAGAATTTTGTATTTTAATACAAAGCCAAACTCCGTAATTCATTGACGTAGTCAGTTATACTTTTAAACCTCAAAAAACATTAAAAATCCAGTCAGACAATTCTTAACATAACCTTAATGTGTAAGTATATATTATATGCCTCCTAGAGAATATTTACAGTAACACAATTTAGTAAAATGAAATTCAGCTAGAGAATTAATCTTTATGTCATTCTAGATTTGACAGTTAGCAATAAAAATATCTAAAAAGGTCCCCTACTGACACCTCCCAAAAATTTCTTACCATTTCTCAATAATGACAGATTTTTCAAAGTAAAATTAAACTTTAACATTGATAATTCAACAAATGGCAAATTTTTGATCATTCAAAATGAAAAATAAAAATTTCTCCAAAAACTTAGTAGTAAACATCAAAGCATCAAGTAATGCAAATTTACTCCGGTGGAGATAATGTGAAAATAGATTTTGAATTATTTCTTGGTCTCAAGAACTCAGTAATTTTTACATTACTTTGGGCTTTATCAGCTCCAAGTTTATTTAAAATACAGCTTCACACAAAACAAACAGATAATTTTGGTTCAGCTTAGCTGCCACTTGCAAAGTAAGCTTGAAACAGCTCAATGAATGTGCAGAAACTTGCTGGTACTGCTAATATGGTTGCATCACTTTTTAAAATAAATAGCTTTTCAGATTTTTAAATGTTGTGGAGATCAAAAGTGAATCAATGTGATTGAAACAAATGCATATTATGCAATATTCATCCACTACTTCATCAGCAAATTAAATGAGATTTAAATTGACTGTGCTACTTTAATTCTGAAAGTCAAATATTTTCAGTTGCTCTTCTTATCATTGTAATTTAATTACTTGACACAGAATGACTGATGTTCTTGTGATTAAAATACTGTGGAATATTTATTGCAACTTCAATGCAGTGAATTTATTATTACAATTCAGATTCTGTTTACCTGCGTAGCAAGGGCAAGTCATGTGATGAAATTTAAACAATTTTAAATTGAAACATAAAAAAAATCAGCCCAATGTATTAAGGTGGGTTTGGCTTACTTTAAAAACCTATTTTTGACTAACACTCATTTGAGTTGTTTTCACACACCAACACCATTGTGTTCAGAAAATAATAAAAGGTTTCCTATAAATGCTGCCAGTTTACCCTGAAACCCAAAAGCATGAAAATATTGCTTTGCAGGCAATTTGGCACAGTTAACAAAGCTCATTTCTTGATTTTTTTTTACATTCCTGATCATGAAACAAAAATAATGGTCATTGTATAACATGTGGCTTTGACTGTGGCTTCAAAATTGCCCAAATAAAGTGATATTAGACAAAACATCAAGCTCCACCATTACACCATGACAGATAATGATAAAAGGAAACCATGCACATGAATTATCAGCACATCATACTATTCATTAATTCAAACTTGAGTAGAGTCTTCCTATTTATCGGATCATTTGAATCAGTCCACCCATAATGGAACAGACTGGTCTACTTCAGTGTGTACAGAATCAAGATAACCACTCAAACACACACTCAGCAGAAACACTCAAACACCTCTCCTGCAGAAGAGCTATCAGAAGCCAGCATGAGAACCATCTTTTAAATTCAAAAATTAACTGTGCACACCTTAGGAATTCCAGCATGAGAATCACATCTCAAGTCTGGACGAGAACTGTACATACCAGCACATTGGAACCTACCGTAATACACCACCACAAAAATTACTCTGAAGTATCTCTCCAGTGCACTAATTTGGCGTACATACCTGCATGGTGACCAGTCTGTCATCCACCATAACTTCTTTAGTGAGGAAGTCAGCTCCTATGGTTGCTTTATATTGATTGCTAAATTTTCTGTTAACGAACTGGTTCATGAGTGAAGTCTTCCCCACACCCGAGTTGCCCAGGATGATAACTTTCAGTAACGCTTTCTTACGACCAGTAGACATGGTGATAGTTTGCAGTCGTTCTCAAACTACTATAACAAAACTAAAGCAGAAAAATATAGAAAAATCTCTGAAAGATGAAAAATATACAGAATGTTTACTCACAAAACAAGAAGTACAGAATTCTTATCTTCAAAAAACAATCAAACAATAAAAACACAAGCCATGGTACATAAAAAATAACTATCTACACAGGTTTATTTGTTGTCTCTGCTCTAGAAATATTCTACATAAATTTACAAACTTCAAATTATATATAGTGTATCAGTGAGGCACTAATTCTATATTGCCTTAACATTGGTTTACCTTCATCACAAGCAAAAGAAATAGCTTTTTTGGGTCAACTTCCATGCTCAAAAAAAATTCTTCACATGCCAATGATTAATGAAAAGATAGTGTGAGCCTTCCTAACTGCAACTAACATCCTCACATAGACATGGACAACAAATATGGAGAAGGAAGACAATTTTTCAACTATGAAGTTAAGAGAAGAGAGAATCTATGCATAAAGTGTATTCTCACACAAGATTTCCTGTGCATAGAATTAATTAGTTAGGAAAGAAGTTCATGAAACAAAATAAAAGTTGAAGAATGTAGCAGGTACTGAAAAACAGGACAGCAGTAAACTGAAACAAGATGATCTGTAACAAAACAAAAAATCTACTTGAATGCAAGAAAGGCCTATCTAACTAACAGTTCAGGACCCCACATTTTCCCAATGGGAGCAGTAAATCCCATAGATACAGTTATTGTACCCTCCTGAGGGGTAATGTCAAATTACAAAGACTATTTCATGGTTATAGTCATAAAAAAGTAAACCAATATGAAAGCAAGCAATTCCAAAATAAAGAAAAAGCAAAAAGAATGAAACTAACAAACTGAAAATATTCATACTGTTTGAATGCTTCAATTCCAAAAAACAAAACACAAGATGCCTACTTAGAATGAAACTATTACTAACTACATACTCAAAATATCTGCATTCAATTTAAAATGAACTATTTCTCTTGCATCATAGATATTGGCAATGCATTTTTTCCTTTCAAAATGTTAAGCCACAGTTATTTCCAAGATGCAAAGATAGAATGTTCCACTTACAATAAATTTTTTAGCCAAATAATTCAGTAACTTAGCAGAACATTTGCTGGAGCAAAGGACTTCTTTCTTATATGTAGTACAAAGGAAAGTGGATGACTAATATAAAAAGCATAGGAGATCCTTTACCTCAATGAGCTTGTACTTCACTATATCTTGATTTAGAAGCTTTAAAACCATTGCAATTGCAAATAAAATGCAATTGTAAAACATTTGGACGAAAAAAATTACTTCAAAAAATATCAGATGGTCATTTTAAGAAACAATAGAAAGTCATTAGTTAGGCCTGACAATAACTAGCATAACTTTACCATGATTTATTTGACCAAGGAATTTAATCTCAATTTTAATAATACACTGTTTTCAAAATGAATAACATCTTCATAAGTATTCCCGTTTAGGGAATGTACTGAAGTTAAACTTTAAAGGTAAAGCAATCTGATACCAAAATTATCAGACATGAAGCAAATGCTGTTTCAGGTATTACAATTGTTTTAATTTGGTAATACAGTATGTCAAAAAGACAACTGATTTTCAGATGGAAATATCAAGGTTCCCTATCAAGATATGATCAGAAAATATATAAATCTAGCAAATAAAAAACCTATACTTCTGATCTGTTAGTCTCATATGGCTACTTACGTTCTTCAACTCCAACAGTAGTTTGATTTATTGTATATTTCAATTAGCTTTTAATTTTGGTGCAACTATTCCTGTACACACAAGCCATTTTTCAAGAGCCTCAATAGGCAAAGAATAAACTCGGTAGTGTTCTCCAGCCGAGTGCTGATATATTTCTCTCTTGTTGAGTGGCTTATGTTAGGCTGCTCATGCATGTGTTTTGGAGCTAGTGAGTCCTAGAGGATCTTTCCCAACTTGTACTCTGGCAACAGGCCTTTTTCTGACTATGACATGGCATGGACTGGCTGGACATCCAGACAGGAATTTCTTTGATTGTCACACTATTTGTTCTTTGTTTACCTGTTGATCTTTGTGTTCTCAATTAAGCCTTTCACCCATTTAGCTAATCAACTTTGTTTGTTGGAGACCATGGTATTCCAAATGGATTTCAGTTTTGATGTACTTTATAAACTGATTTATTTCACAATCACCATTTCATTTGGTTTGATGGGTTTTTATTTTTCCCTTTTTTTATTTTTTATCAGTATAATTGCTTCATTGTTCATCCCAGCTTCAACTGTCCTTATTAGCTTAGTTGATGCAACTGCCTCTTTCAAATGAATCCAATAATGTACAGGTCAGACTGCAGAACAAAGCAGGTAGCTGATGCAAGATAAGTTATTTTGTAACAATACCATGAGGCACAATGCTGAGTATATGAGAAATTCCAATAAATAAGAGAAACAATAATATAACACCATGACAGAAACAACATACCATAGAGAACATAACAAGTTTCTGATGAGTGGAACAATTAAAAGTTTTAAAACAACTTTCATGAGATTGGCATTTATTAAATTATCAAACAAATTTACAACAATCCAAACAATTTATTTCCAATTTTACAGACTGTTAATAAATAAACTTTGAAACACTAAGGTGGAACTTAGGTCATTTTGACAACTTGCCTAGCATGCTTTGTACACAAATCAGTGATGAATGAAAGAGTACACTAATCAAGGGTTGGTTGCTATCAACCCAAGCTAAAATTGGGATGATCTCACCCAAAATAACAAGTCCACTAAAGCAGGGTTTATTTCTTCTTGTGAGATTCAAACTAAATGTGCTTTGACTGTTGCAAAAATAATTGACTTGGCTGTTCCAGATTTGAAAATTTAATGTATGTAACTTGAAAGATTTGGTCCATATTAAGTTCTTCAAACATTTGAAAAAATATAGCTAAGGTTTCTCAACTAAATAAAGTTTGACAACTTCTCTTTGGGGTTTATTTTGATGAACAGAAATAAGATCAACATGTGCAATGAAAATTCCCAAAAATCCAGGAAAAGAAGTGGAGCACTGACAAACTAAATCCAAGTTTCTTTTATAGAAATATTCATAAAATTTATTTCACAATGAACACTACATACAAATGTAATATTAAATAAACACCAATTGCTCAGCAATTATTCATCAACAATTGAGCACATTGTAGTGTAATGTGATTTATACCATACATTTTTAACAATATTTCCAACTGAATTTAGGGCAGGTCATTAAAATCAAAATATTTTCCAACAAAATAAGGAATAGTGCTTTGGGATAAAATTGGAAAAACTCCTTTGATTTCAAATCCTCAAGTGGAGAAAATTAATCTACAAATCTAATTTAGAATCATCCATCACATGTTGCACACAGTCGAATCAAACTCAAAAATGATTAAAATTGTATCAATACATATGAAAGCATTATGAAAGTAACTTCCCTTTCCAACTATATTATAAAATGAGCATAAAGAATCTAGATTGTCAATGAAAAACTTTTTAATGTCCATGCTTATTTTATTAATATGCTTTCAAGTCCTTTCCCAATTTTGTTTCCAACTCATGCTCATCATCTCCATTGCAATGCAAGAAAATAGGAATTTGATAGTCTGCCAATTCTAACACAAATAATCTTTTTAAATACTTGTACCTCGGAACTCTACTGCCTCTATACTCGACCGAAAAATTCGAGTAGAAAATGCATCGGACCTCGAACAGATTTTCGGTTCTTGACTTGCCGAGTCGACCTGAACGCGCTCCTCGCCCCTTCTCGGCCAGCGAGTAAGCGTCAGTTTGACTCGGACCACCAGCGGAGTAAGACGTACACAGTTTGTTCAAGTATTTCTCCCCAGATTTAAACTTTTTCGTGTTGCTCTAGCTCTAGGAAAATTGGTTTTGGTGTTCGAAGAAATTGGTGCTCGACCACCACCTCAGAACGGATTATGGTAGAGTACCGAGGTACGACTGTATTGTCAGCTTTCATGCACACAATTTATTCTCAAAGGCTACCATTTAGAATTCACTCCAAATTAATTTCTCCTATTCACCTATTACTCTGCATTTGCTTAATTTGACTTAGATCATTGAAGATGATTTTTTTATTTACCCACTAAACAAATTTCACCTACATCACCTTCAACAGTGGTTCATTTTGGAGTACCAAATTTCAAACTTCCTAATTTATTCTGCAGCTCATATAAATTTACAAACCAGGTCAGTTTTGGTCTGTTCCATAACATGGATACCACAGACAACATTAGGCACTGCAACCCTTTTCCTAACACATTCATACTTATTTTCACTTGACTTGGCTATACTGCTCAATTTTCTATATTACTGCAGGGATTTTGCTATATTCTCTATTTTTGTAATTGTACATTGATCTTTTCTCATTATATGTACATACACACACATACAAAAGATACATTTACTTTACAGCTATGTTTTTTTTTAACTATCAAACATTCCTATTTATCAATATTATCAACTATAACCATAACTTTACTCTAATCTAAACCAAATTTTACCCCTGAAATTTTTGCCATACTTATTCATAATCTTAAGCTTTTGTAATTTTCTTAAATCACTGATCACTGCAACGTTTTCAGCATAAAGCAAGTTTGAGCAAACAACTCTGCCTATTCTCACAACTAATAATTCTAAACTGCTCTTTTTCACACAAACATTTAATTCTTCTATAAATCTGAACGGATCAGTAGTTTGCTTGAGTCGCAATTTGATTAAAAACTTAAAAACGAAGAAAATTCCAAGGAAATTAATCATATTCAATTGGAAAACGTTTCGGAGTTCAGCTCCATCATCAGTTCAAAAATACAATTCATTATGTCTGCAATAAAAGAAGAAACAAAAATGTTGTAGACAATAATTAATACAGATCATGAAAAACATAAACAAAAATAAAAACATGTCATAAGAAATAAACAACAAAAATGTTATTTAGTTACTATTTGCAATGGGTATGAACTACCGGTATTATTGAGGGGCAGTTTACGTTTAAAAATATGTAACGACTCTAAAATCCTAAGGTCATATGGAGTTGAAGCGGAATCTAAGATTTTGAAGTCTTTGGAGGATATCGGTACGTTGCATTGTTCTGCGTGATTGCGTATTGCGGAAACCAACAAGCTCACCCCTCTCACTCCGCAATACGCAATCACGCAGAACAATGCAACGTACCGATATCCTCCGAAGACTTCAAAATCTTAGATTCCGCTTCAACTCCATATGACCTTAGGATTTTAGAGTCGTTACATATTTTTAAACGTAAACCGCCCCTCAATAATACCGATAGTTCATACCCATTGCAAATAGTAACTAAATAGCATTTTTGTCGTTTATTTTTTATGACATGTTTTATTTTTGTTTTTGTTTTTCATGATCTGTATTAATTATTGTCTACAACATTTTTGTTTCTTCTTTTATTGCAGACATAATGAATTGTATTTTTGAACTGATGATAGAGCTGGACTCCGAAACGTTTTCCAATTAAATATGATTAATTTCCTTGGAATTTTCTTCGTTTTCAAGTTTTTAATCTAATTCTTCTATGTGCAAACCAAACAGCACGGAAAACAAAATGCAACCCTCTCTTTTCCCAAGCTCAGTTTCTACCCAAAACAGTTATTGCTAAAGTATTCTTAGACTTCTCAAGAACTTCTAACTCAAAGCAACTTATATCAAGATACTAAAAAGCATTACAGTTATTCTTCACCTTACAAAATTGATTCATTCCAGAAGTGGTTTAGCAATGCGATTTTGTCATAAGTTGAGTCGAATTTTACATGTAAAAGACCTGATTAGTTCCAAGTTCCCAATACTAACCCTAAGCTCTGCAAAAAATTCAAAAGTACGGTTTCCAATTTTGTATGAAATGTATTGGACATAGAAGAAAATTAATAAACTATTAAAATGAATGCAACATGCCAATCATTTACCATTGGATTAGGCACCTATGCCCAAGATACATTAGGATAAGTGTGTAGCATGTGGGATGTTAGAACTCCATGAGAAACAAGTGACAAAGGCATACTACAAGCATTGTATGTATCATTGAGATGCAGCTTCTCCCAAGCCAATGGGAAGCAGTGGAATGTTGGGAGATACCAAATGGAAGGCCAATTTCAAAACAAAATACAGGATGCTACTAGTATGTTCACATCTTAGGGGATTTGAGTAGCTGCAAAGTTGAACGCATATCATTAGAATTTTTGAAATTTAAGGTTTCATAACTTGAAATTTCTTTCATATTAAGAGACAAAAATTTATGTGAAGGCTTTTTTAGCTTGAATTATTCATTAGTAGGGTCTTTTGTAAGGTGAGGTACGACTGTATTTGGTAAACATTTTCACCTGCCTTTTCAATATCCTACAAAGCAACATACATCTTTTACTCTTCTTTCTCACTCTTTAAACTCACAATATGTTTTTTACTTTATCTGTTTTTTCTAGAACCACTCTGTTCTCTACCTTTAACTTCTTGCTTTTTCACCATACATTTCAGTCTTTCATACAACATAAAATCTGTCAACCAAAGGCATAGACCTACAATTTTTCAACTTTACACTTTAAGCCCATTTTCATGTATCAACACAACCTTACATAAGTTCCATGCATGTGTGACTCTCACTCAAGGTAGAAAATCAGGGAACTTTATTATGACCGGTCACAATGGCACTTCGGAACTATGAGTAGCAGTCAAACAAATTTTAGTGAACTATTTCTATTGTACCTCAAAATCTTGATGGGCACCCTAGTTTTGATCAATAATGACCAGAAATAGGTTATTAACATGTTATATGAAACAAATCATGAAAATGCTAATTTCATGTAGCTTTCCCATGTAAAGTAGAAGAATGAACTATGATAAGACAGAGCGTCACCATGCTACTCAGACGACATTCTGGAGGTAACTGAATCGCCGTGACTGTCAAAAATAATGTGAAAGGAACTTACTCTAGTTCAAATGATTACACATCGTTTTAAAATATAATTTCATATCATAATTCTTTCAGTATTTGGACATATATTAATGTCATTGGAAAGAGAAAACTTTCAGCTTTACAAAGAGGTAATTTTTTCTGGAAAAAAAAACATTTATAGTTACAGTAATTTGTTATTGTTCCCTGCACACTGTAGCAGACAGAATAAACTTGTCTTTTCAAAGGAGGAAATTAGAATTTCGATCAAGTTCAGGCCAGAAAAACCACTAGCTGGATGTAAATGAACTACGGAGTGTGGAGAAGTTCCTTTCACATCATTCTGATGTTTCTATCTTGCCGCAACAATTTGGCAGTGTGTATGCAGTGTAATATACTGATTGATTAGATTATTAGTAAGTTTAAGCCTCCCTATCCTCAACAAATGAGATCCAAAGAGAGGAAGGAAGACGGCACCATTTAGTATAGAGTTAAGGGAACGTGGAATCTATGCAGAAAAGGCATATAAATGGTAAGATGAGAAAGAAGTTCATGAAACAAGATCAAAGTTAAAGAAGAAAGTAGTAGGTGAAGACAAACAGGACTGCAGGGAACCAAAAAAAGGTGGTCCTTAAGGAAAGGGTCCCCCATAGGAGTCCAGGATTTTAAGACCATTTAAGAAATAGGAATTGTTGCTGCTTTAGGAAGTGTAAGAGGTCAGGTATATCCCGTGAAAAAATTAGACTCGTACGGTCACTCGTTCGCCCGCTACGGGGGTTTGAAGAACGGGGGGGAGGGGGAAGTGGTATTTCATCATGTTACACCTCCCCCATGGCACTTTCTTCACGGCACAACGTTGCTATGTCATCTTCTATGTCTATATATTACTGTATAATGATTACAGGGGTCTAACCTGAACCAAAAATTTTTACAAATTTTTAATTAAAATAGTTTGTTTCTTTGTTTTGCTTATAATGTAAACAATGGATTTTGGGGTTTCAAAATGCTTCTTCTCCTACAGTTTTCAAGCTACAGTGATGATTTTAGTATCATTGGATGCAAAACAACAAGGGCTTTTCAAAAAATTAAATTGTTTTTCAAATTAATTTTTGTTCAAAAGTTATGAGGTCATAAACCCACATTTTTGGGAAAAAAAAAGTTTCTCTCAAATTTTTTCATTTTTTTCATTTAAACTGAAAATTTGGGGAAAAGCATTTGACTTTTTGGAATGTCCACATCTTTCCGCATCCAATGATACCATAATCATTACTGTAGGTCAAAAACTATCGGAGGAGAAGCATCTTGAAAAAGAAGGCCTACCTAACTCTAAGCTCGGGCCCTCACATAATCTCCCTGGGAGCGCTAATTCCCATAGATAAAATAACTGTTTCCCCCTGAGGGGATGTAATGTACTGATATTCAATTAAGGATATAATGATGTATTGCAATGTAACGAGACATTTAAAATTTTAATCCTATGAACGTGGTGCGAAATAGTTGAAATGTAAATTTAGTTTTTCCCTTATATTGTTCGTAAAATCACAATTTCTTTGCATGCATTGAAATGCTTAGATTGAGAATAGTTATCTATGAATCAGAATTTGTTATTTCAAGTTAATGATCATCAAGATTTTATTAGCCAAATAAATGACTTTGTTTCAACATTATTCATTGGGAATAGAAATGTAATAAATTCAATTCATGACTTATTTGTCTAAAATTGCAACAAGAGTCTCTAAAAGCAAATTAAGAATCATTTAATGCCTGTGCTTACATTTGTGAATAAAATACTCTAATTTTGTAGTGACAAGAGCACAAAAAAAACAATTAGGTCATCTATGCTATTTATCCCATGGGCACCTGCATTCACTTAAGATGAAGTCGAATAAAGTGTAATAATTATTTTGTGATAGATACGACTAACTATTCAAAAGTTTTGGCTAGATGTTTATTCATTAACTTTAAAAGAACAAGTTCACGTGTTTTACTTAAAAAATCTTAATTTGACATAAAATATAAATTATTTGATTTGACAAACATATTTTAATCAAAGCCACTTGCTACACTTCCATGAAAAATCTGTAGCTTGGCTACTTCATTTTTCCAAATCGTTTATATGCATATTTGATATGTAGGAGTAGAAGATGTCAAATGATGACCTCATACTCATAAATGCAGAATTTTTCAATCTATATTTTACTTTCAATACTAATCCCTGATATCGCATGTTCCTAAGCTCATATTTTAACATAAGTGCGCACTAATAAAAGTGTTGTCAACAATGCATTGTAACTGCTATTCTTCATTTTCAATTTGTATTTTTACGCATTATGAAACCTCGATTACCGCATCAACGCAAAAGCTGTTTTTTATTCTTTTCTCTCGATAATTTGTTTCGACTATTGAAATGAGTGATAAGATACCTAGCATGCTTATCTACTTAGAATTTTTATCTCATATTTCAAAAACAAATGATCGTTCTGTTCAATTTTTTGGAAACAAACTGCTCAGAATAATTTTTCTGTCGTACATTATATTCATAAGTTATGAAAATAGAAGAGTGGCTTGCAACTAACAGCCTGTACATAACATCTTCTTTGCCAATTTTTTGGTTTTTATGATCAGAAATAACTTCTTTTCAAATGACGCTTTCTAATTTCATTTGGTATACATTTGAATAAATTAAAATTCATGTTCAAAGCGTGATACTTTTTAGCAAACGTTACACGTTCGTCCAACTAAATCACGTTCGAAGACTTTTGTGACATTACAGAAATAATTTAAGATTTGTGTGCAGAGTCCATCAAAACTTACGGCAATGGACGTTCGAATAGTTTGACAGAGCACGTACAAATTTTAATTGGTGGAAAATGTTATCAAACAGCATATTTTTCTGAACAATGATGCTCCGGCAATGGGTACGTAATAACTATCTGCAATACAGGATGCATCACCTTTTGAATTTACCCTTCTAGATCTTTTGTGTGCCCACAAAAAGTTAATATTTCTATCACAATGATACCTTCATTTTCAATATACTTCAAACAGTGAGGTTATAAAACTTTTTTCTACACTCATAAGTACTATTAATGGTACCTGAGGAAAATATTATTTTTAGCTACTTGGCATTAGAAAAAAGGGATGTCCCTGTTCTTTTCATGAAATTAAAATGTATGCAAAATACTATGAACACTATAGCTAAATACTCCAAATAACGTGCATGTTGAAAATTGAGGTAGAAGTGACACTATGAGAGAAATTTTGTATTTTTTACGTACTTTTCTTCTGACATGCGCACTTTTTTTACAGGTAATCATACTAAGAAATAATTAAAAATCTAAAACAAAAGAGTTGCACCTTTAATCAATCCCTGCAAGTTGTTCAACTTCATTACTTCATTTGATAATTTGCTCAACCCTCATAAATTTTTACGCTTGAATTGGTACCTCCTCTGGATGATTATTCTTCGAGTGATGATTCAAAGCGGATGATGGTATGCGTCAGTCCGATCTCAAAAGTTATGAGGTGTGAAGGCCAATGCAAATGCTCTGACGCTGTTGGCCCTCAACTTCAAGATCAAGAGATTGAGCGTGCAAGGGTTTTTCAATATTTGCGTTGTGATTCACTAGGTTTGTCATTGCTTATATTTTATATTCATATTTGTGAGGTATAGTTAAATGATGCAACAATTTGAGAGAAGTGCTAGTATTAAACTCAGAGTGAGGACATTTAAATGCCCTTTATATGATGGAAAAGTTTTACTTCACAGGTAATGCAATTGGGTTTCTCCAAAGAAAATCATTAAAAGATAAGAATGTTGAATATTATAGAGAAAAATAGCCACTTAAAGTTGTTTAAAAACTCAAGCACTAAACAATTCAATTTTTGGAAAGTTTAAAATCCTTGATTATTTATAGATCATTAATCTAAAAAATCATCATATAACAATGAAAACATTAATCAAATCACAATGAAAAAATGCAAAACATGTAAATGACTCAAAATATTATTCATCATTTGAACCTTCCATCATAAAAAGAGGAGAAAAAGTGAACTATTTTTACGGTCATTCACAAAAATTTTGGAACTTTTTTCGGTCAATATTGATGTTAGGCCTTTCACGGAAATTAAAAATTCTGTTCCAAAGAATCACTAAATAAACACATATAAAAACGTTTTACACGAATGACATTCTGCTCGCTGATGCGTTATTTTCGAGTTATTCAGCTTTGAAGTTTTAAGAACGTCTCATATAAAAGTAAAGGAACGGACATGTGTATATAAATGCTGTAATACGGTATTAACGTAATGATGGGTGAGGTTAGGGTAGGTTATGTTAAGTTAGTTATATAAACTAACCTAAAATGACAAATAAACCTAAAATAGCTTACTTTAACTTACCCAAACTGAGGCTGTTAGTTTCCCGTCAAGAAGTAGGTGTGTCCCGCCAGAAAAGTTGGCACCACCCAACAATGCGGCAACTCAGCAACCGACCATATAATGTTATTCCTATCTGAACGTAATTATTGCTATATCTCAAAAATAACGCATCAGCAAGCAGAATGTGATGTAGTGAAATATCTCATATCTTATAATAATGCAAGGTGTTTCTAGGCTGGTTTAGGTAAAGCACAGAAAAGCTTTGAATGTCAACCGTTGGGCTAGATGACGTGAACAGAGCAACGCGAAGGCACATCGGAATGTTTAGTAGATCAAGTTTCTTGACCGTTGGACAGCTGGAGAGGGAAAAGTTGTAACAGGGCAGCCTTCGTGTTCATGTTTCACAATCTCAGGAGCCTTGCCATCCATCAATGTCAACAGCCTGCTGGCTCAGGCATCCCTTGAACCCACACAAGCACACAACACAAACAACACACACAAACACACGGCAACACAGCTAGTGATGCAAAAAAAACGGTTTTATTTGATGGTAGTTTTTTTTGCAAAAAAAACATGTTTTTTATGTGTTTTTTTTTTGTTTTTTTTTTGCACACATTCAAATTTTTTATAGGAATATGTCTGTTTTTTTGTTGGTCACATAAAATATAGTAATATCAATGTTTTTAAGTCATGATTTTTTGTAATTAAAATATCAAAAGGAAACCAAACAGTAAAAGTGATGGCAGATAACCCACAATTACCTAGAGGAATCTAAGAGGAGCAGCCAGAGCCACAGAACTTATATTGATGGAGTCAAAATTCAGAGCTTACTATCTCTACTATGTCTGATTTTATTTTTATGTGACCAAAAAATCCGACATAGTAGAGATAATAAGCTCTGAATATATTGATGGAGTCAAAATTCACAGCTTACTATCTCTACTATGTCTGATTTTATTTTTATGTGATCAAAATATTCAGACATAGTAGAGATAATAAGCTCTGAATTTTGACTCCATCAATATAAGTTCTGTGGCTCCTGCTGTTCCTCTTAGACTCCTTTTCGTAATTGTGGGTTATCTGCCACCACTTTTACTGTAAGGTTGAAAAATCATGACTAAAGAACATGGATATTAATATATTTTATGTGACCAAAAAAAACCATGCTTTTTTTTTAAATATTTTTTACTAAAAAATTATGACTAAAAAATTGGATATTAATAAATTTTGACCAAAAAACCATGCTGTTTTATTTTAAATGTTTTTTACAAACAATCATGATTTAAAAAAATCATACATATTTTTAAAAATCATGTTTTAAAAAAAATCAAATGTAAAAAAACATGGATATTAATATATTATATGTGAACGAAAAACCATGTTTTTTAAAAAAACCTTTTTTACAGAAAATCATGACTACAAAAACAATATATTTTATGTGACTTAAAAAAACCATGCAGTTTTTTTTAAAAACATGTTTTTTTTTTATAAAAAATCATGACTTAAAAAACCTAGATATTAATATATTTTATGTGACCAAAAAACCATGCTGCTTTTTTAACATTTTTAGGTCAATATGCAGTTTTATGCGCCCACAGAAATTAAAAATTCCATTCCAAAGAATCACTAAAGGAACACATTTAAAAACGTTTTACACGAATGACATTCTGCTCGCCGATGCATTATTTTCGAGTTATTTAACTTTGAAATTTTTGTGTTCCATCGCAGTTCCAGTCAGTTGCGCGCCTGAGCTGGAGCTGTTAGAGTACGTTTGGGTCCTTGTAATTTATTATTAGCTGACCCCGCGGATCCTGAACCCACTTCTAAGATGTTTTAGTTAACACAATAAACGTTATCACTCAAAAATTTTAACGGGGCTGGGGAAGTGAATACTTGAATCTACATTATTCACTCCTACGCTTTTTCTAATGTTCTACCATATTGAAACTGATGTCAACTGCATTTGATTTCAGTATTCACTACCTCAGTCCCGCTAATATTTTTGAGTGATAACCATTATTGTGTTATTAACTAAAACATCCTAGAAGTGGGTTCAGGCTCCGCGGGGTTGGCTAATAATAAATTACAAAGTACCCAAGCGTACTCTAGCAGCTCAAGCGCGCAACGCAACTGCTATGAAAAACTAAAATTCAAAACTTGAATAACTCAAAAATAACGCATCAGCGAGCAGAATGTCATTCTTCTAAAACTTTTTCAAATGTGTACCTAGTGATTCTTTGGAATGGAATTTTTAATATCCGTGAATGCATTAAACTGCATATTGACCATTTTTTTTACATGGATATTAATATATCTAATGCGACCAAAAAATCAATGTTTTTTATCATGTATTTTTTACAAAAAGTCATTGATATCCATTTTTTCGTCATGACTTCTTTGTAAAAAAAAACATGGATATTAATACATTTTGTGTGATCAAAAAACCATGCATTTATAAAAAAAAAATTTTTTACAAAAAATCATGATTAAAAAACATGGGTATTAGACTTTATCTGACCAAAAAAACCATGCTATTTTTAAAAAACTTTTTACAAAAAGTCATTAATATCCATTATTTAGTCTATTTTTTTGTAAAAAAAAACATTTTTCTAAAAAAGCCAGGATTTTGGTCACATAAAATATATTTATATACACGTTTTTTTAGTCATGATTTTTCTGTAAAAAAGGATGTTTTTTACAAAAACAGCATAGTTGTATTGGTCAAATAAAATATATTAATATCCGTGTTTTTTCGTCATGATTTTTTTGTAACAAAAACATATTTAAAAAAAGCGTGTTTTTTTTGGTCACATAAAATATATTAATATCCATGATTTTTTAGTCATGATTTTTCTGTAAAAAAACAATGTTTTTTCAAAAAAGCAGCATTGGTTTTTTTTGGTCCCATAAAATATATTAATATCCATGTTTTTAGTCATGATTTCTTGTAAAAATAACTTTAAAAAAAAAAAGCATGGTTTTTTGGTCCCATCTCTATCAATTACCATAAGTAAATATATATTACTACAACACACTATTTGGGGAGTTGAAGGTGATTCACGTGCATTGTAAAATTAATGAAATATCACAACATGAAACCACAGAAAATGAAAAATTTTATACAACTATAGAAAACCATGAATTAAGAAGTATGCTGTTTTATTTTATAATCTGACATGAAAACAAATAATGTAATGTGGATCTTATTCTTGCTGAGTTATCTTCAAACAAAATATTTAAAAAAAAACAAAATATCCAGGTTTTTTTTAGCCATGGTTTTTTTTATAAAAAAAACACGTTTTTTATAAAAAAAACAGAACGTTTTTTTTTAGTCACATCTCTAGACACAGCACACACACAGCGCACACAAAACACATCAACACACCCATCGAAGCAGCCTCAAAGCGTGAGAAAGGTTCGGAGGACAAAAGGGGCGTTACCCTAAGTGAGGGCTCTGTCTTAGCCATTCATCGACCTGGAACAGCGTGGGGTGCCTACGAGGCGTACGATACGCACCAATGAGATTTCGAGACGTCAGAACAAGCGAGAATTCCACCAATCAGGATTAGAACGCTGTCTTCATAACTGCGAACATTCGTGAACGTTCGAGAAGGATCCGAGCAACGCACATATAAGGGTGCGAAAAGAAGAATCGAGGTCTTGGAAGGAAAACTGGTGCGAGAGGGCTGTTAGTTTCCCGTCAAGAAGTAGGCGTGTCCTGCCAGAAAAGTGGGCACCACCCAACAATGCGGCAACTCAGCAACCGACCACATAATGTTATTCCTATCTGAACGTAATTATTGCTATATCTCAAAAATAACGCATCAGCAAGCAGAATGTTATTCATGTGAAACGTTTTTAAATGTGTTCCTTTAGTGATTCGTTGGAACGGAATTTTTCATTTCCGTGAAAGGCCTAAAATCAATATTGACCCTTTTTTCTAATTTGTGCCCTCCAATCCTCGGTTAATGTGTAGCGTTTGCTAATAATCGAATTTCAAATTTTGGATGTCAATAAATAGTTAATTAGATCAAAAGAAACAAGTTTTCTTTTTTGCACTTTCTGTCGCAAATGAGTATTTAACGAGTTATCGCGATAGGTTTATTTTGTCTATGATGACAAATGCGCTCGATTAAACCGCTACTCATCTATTTTTGAATTTTTGTTGCTTGAATCACGGTAATAACATAAAAATAAACTACTTTTCTTATACTAACTTTTGCGACAAATGAGTATTTTACGAGTTAGAGCGGTAGGTTTTATTTTTTGCGCAATTGAGCTGTTCAAGTACGTTTAAGCACTTTGTAATTTATTACTTGCCGGCCCCACGGAGCCTGAACCCACTTCTAGAATCTTTCAGTTAATAACACAATAGAAATTATCACCAAACAACAACAAGTTATAGCAGTATCAGCCAGTATGTTAACTTTTGTCTTAGATGGCAGGAACGGGCTCAATCATTCAAGCGCGTTGGAAGGAAGCGTCCACTGCAGTGTTGCCATACGACGCACTCGATGAATTACTTTCCACTTCAAACACTAGAGTTGCGGTAACTAATTTACCGCTACAACTTGTAAAATACTCATTTGCGATGGAAAGTGCATGGAGAAAAAGTTTTTTATTTTGATCTTATTAACTGTGTTTCGGCACCAAAAATTCAAAATTTGATTATTAGCAAACGCTCCACATTAACCCAATCCTCAAATTACACCCTGCTCTCACTTGCTCAACATCTCATCAACCACTTCAACATACTATTGCACTATCATACTTTTTAAACTAATGGTCAATATTGAATTTAGGCCTTTCACGGAAATAATAAATTTGGTTCCAAAAAATCACTGAAGGAACACATTTAAAAATGTTTTACACGAATGACATTCTGCTCGCCGATGCGTTATTTTAGAGATATAACAATAATTACGTTCAGATAGGAATAACATTATATGGTCGGTTGCTTAGTCGCCGCATTGTTGGGTGACGCCCACTTTTCTGGCGGGACACGCCCCCTTCTTGGCGGGAAATGAACACGGCTCGGTTTGGGTGAGTTAAGGTAAGCTATTTTAGGTTGATTTATGTTATTTTAGGTTAGTTTATTTAACTAACCTACCATAACCTACCTTAACCTCACCCATCGTTACGTTAATACCGTATTACAGCATATTTACGTGTCCGCTCCTTCACTTTTATATACGACGTTCTTATGACTTCAAAGTTGAATAACTTAAAAATAACGCATCAGCGAGCAGAATGTCATACGTGTAAAACGTTTTTGAATGTGTTCCTTTAGTGATTCTTTGGAACTGAATTTCTAATTTCCGTGAAAGGCCTAAATTCAATATTGACCAAACTAATACCTATGGAATTACGTCAAGACCAGTAGCTTTGTTTTTACATGTTTTTTAAAACTCAGCAATTTCTTTCTAACATTTAAAACTTTTCATTAGCCCAAATTTCCCAATCTGAAATTTAATTAATTTTTCATCTTTCATCTTTTCATACATTACCCCAATATCCTTCCAAAAATCCTTAACTACTGGCATAGTTAGCATTATATTACTCCCTTTGCTTCCATCAACTACTAATACATGAATTTAGATACCACTATCTTATTATTGCCTTTTAAAAACATGAACAAATCTTTCATTTCTTTTACTACATCTGAATTTAAACCTAAAGTTCATTTCTGAACAGATATTCAAATATTAGAACTCGTTTCCTTGCTCAAATAACAAATTTAAGTTTAGAACGTCACATTAAAATAAATAAACTGCTTATTGATAATACGTAGACCACAGTGGTCTAAATTTGCCTTTATCCCTATAAGACCAGCCCTATTCTCCACACCAGCTTTCAGACATTATAATGTAACATGAAGTAATATTTTGAAAACTCCAAAAAAACTGTAATAATGACTAACTATACATTTATGTGGTATATTGCTTTGAAAAATCTGATTTAAAACAGAATATTTCACCACCGTAACAAGCTCAACCCACCATCATTACGAGCACATGATATTAAAAAAAAATAAAATAAAAATTAAATAAAAATTTTTATCTGATGATGGAATTTTAATTCCGAAACGTTTGCAATAAATGTAATGTTCGTTTTTACTCTGGTTCTTCTTTTTATTCTACGAATAAGATTCTCGAAGAATCGCCCTATTGGAAATATAAAAAAAAATACGAGGAGCCTGCGTAAACCGTGTGTATCATTAAAAACATCTTTCAAGTAACCATGTAACAACGCTACCTGCTGTTCTATTTACTCACGATCCACTCGATTAAGGTTGTGAATATATCGCACAATGTAAGCTGAAAAAATACAAATCGCACACAAAAAACTAATTTCTTTGTTCTTCTGCAGATCGGACTACGAACTAGCATGAATCAGCTGATTTCCTACCGAACTAAGAAATGAACGCCCACAGAATTCGATATTTTACTTATAAAATAACAACAGCATGCACGAATGGAAACCTCTACAACAGTTATAGGAATATAATTGATAACATCTGACGCTATTCACAATGACACAACGTAAGAGACATAGAAAGACGCAATGTGCGCAGTCACAAGAACATGACCATGACGTCACGGCTATGATGGTAAACAATATAACGTAAAAGAATAATTACAAAAGTGAGGAAAAAAAAAATTATTTCAGAAGGCAAAATCATTCTCGATTTATTAAAATCTTACTATAGCCGCTGGATTCAGTCATACAATGAAAAAATTAGTATTAAAAGACCTTACATTATTGGAATCCAGAGGGGAGGTATTAGAGTTAAGGGCAGCAGAATTGTGAAACCATTTTACATATATATAATCCATGATGTTAAAAACAATTAGAGGTAAATGCTTTAACTATTCAGTTATGAACTATTCGAATATATCACCGGATAATTTCTTAGCATGCTTGCGTCCAATTTTTATCCGACACCTTGATGAACAACTGCACAAAAACTATATATATATTGTTAAGCCCTTCAGGTTGAATTTCAGGAAAATTTTTGTTAGTACATAACAACAAGAAGCATCTAAAATTCACACACATGTCGTACTATTTTCTACTTTTTCGAACAGCTTATTCAGACGTTACGGGAAATTGCTCAAATAACACTAAAGTGCTGTTTTAGAAACAAACATTTAAATTCTTGTGTTATGTATACTGATCATTCTGTCATGCAAATATAAATTTGTTTGGCAGCAAAGCTTTGGCTAACATCGTAAAAAAATTTGCAATGATATTACGACAGCTTGATCTCTCCAAAGCGTTCGACAGTGATGGGCATAATTAACAAACTCCTGCAGAAAATATCGAACCTCAAATTAGATACACAGTGGCTTGAAAGCACAAATCTGGTAAAAATGTAATAACTAATCTGTCATTTCCATTAATTCATGTATATTCTGTTATTTTTTGGAAGAGCGACAACTAATTGAGTATTTGAATTACCGGGTTTTTGTTTTTTGCTTGACACTTACGGTGCGAACGGCACTTTTCGGAGCGTCACTTAGTAGCAACAAGCGAGGGTCGAATAAGATAATTAAGCGATGGTAAAAGGAGCATTTTTAAGAAGTTACTGATTCTTTAGTGACTCTTATCATTTGACCGCTGATGAAAATAAGGCTCGATTTCATCGGGTCCTCATTGTATCGTTGTGACAGAGTCAAGAATAAAAGAGGTAGCGGTTCATGCATTTTCATTATGGACTTCTACTCAAAATTCCTATTTTCAATCAGAGAAAAGTGTAAAGACATAGAAATGGTTTGACTCAATGTCCAAGTAAACAAACACAAGTTTTTCGTAAGTAGCGTAAGTAGCAAATATCATAAATTTGTGTTATGGTAAATAATTTACTCTCTCCGAGCTCATCATTTGGCATACTAGTTGATGAGTTAGTATGGACAATTGTCACGAGTCCCGTATGTCGACCTCAAAGTCTTAGACGCAAAATAAAAAGATCTGCCCATTTTACTCTAAATGTCAATCCCTCACATCACTAGTTCCTGTGTTCGTATGCTCATATTTCAATATAAGTGCGCACTAATGAGAGGGTTTTCAACAATGCGTCACTAGGATTATGTTTTCTTAGTTAATTTTACATATATGCATTGCCAAAATATTAACTCATAGAAGTGAACGCATTTTTTTGTGTTTTTCTCTCAATCATTTTTGTTTAGACATGTGACGTGGGTATTACGATACCCACGTGTAAGTAACAACTGAGGATCAATGTTGAGATATTTTAAAAATCAATGTTTTAAACATTTCAGATATAAACTTTTTTGGAAATAAACTCTTTTTCTTTTTTCTTTCATTCTCTGCAATCTTTACCACCCACCAGGAGCTCTATGCAGTAGAGTTCATTAAATTAAAAGTACATTTAAATTGATCTCTGCAGCCAAACAGTTTTCTATGTTTTTGGGATTTTACCGCAGATCTACAAAGTAAAACCAACCAGCTAAGTAAATTATTGTACAAACTTAATTTGTCGCAAGTAGTTCAAGAACCAATGCGCATTACCATTCACTTTCAAACACTTCTAGACCTAGAAATGACAAACAATTCCGCATCGGTACTCAGTACAAAGATATTACCCTTCTCCTCTGATCACTATTGTGGAATGCCTAATTATTGTTGCAAAAAAGAAATAGAGATTCAGCTATAAAATCTATCGCATGAAAAACAACTACTCTTTTGGAATCTTGAAAAAACTATCCGACAGATGGAGCTGATTTTAAATCCTGGAAAACACCGATCATGTCAGTTAACGAATTTCACTTTTTCATGACAATTTCGTATCAGCTTTGATGAATGTGCTTCCTTCACCACGAAGAAAGTCAAGCGAAGATACGGTTAATAATCAACAGAAGTGATTAAAAAACTGAAAGCCAAAAAAATTACAAACGTGAGTGAGACAGTACTCTTCGAAACCTATTTAAACATCATGAGAAGATCCAACTGACAAAATTTACTGAAGCAAAACAAGACAACTTTTATAGAAAACGGTCGTCGGCAAAACGAAATCCAAAAGAAAAGAAAGAAAAAAAAGAAAAACTGTTTATTTCCAATAGAGATGGGACAAAATTACCATCATTGGTTTTTAAAATATCTTGAAGTTAACACACTTGAATGATACACACACACGAGTATTGTAATACCCATGTCACTAGTCGAAAAATGATTGAAGGCAATGTACTCCTAATCTTGCTTAAACTACATTTGATGATACATGTACTGATAATTATAAGAGATAACACAACTTCATGACTTTTGTCAGTTTACATATACATGACATAAAACTTCGCAATTCTTGACGCCAAGAAATACTATATGAGTCGCTTGTTTCGGCCGATGTTCAAAAATGTCATTTCAAGGAAAGCGTAAAAAAATATACATATATATATATAAGCATGTGGAACACGAGGATTACAAGTTTTGGATTTCTAATTAAATCATTTTAACATAACGATCGTTAGTTGATAAGAATATAATTTAAATATAAATGGATGATCACACAAAAAATGTAAAGCTTTTACGGGAATGCTTCACAATAATAAAGAGATGACGAGTTCGGTAATGTCACAAATTGAGAGTGAAACAGAAAGAGACCATTATTTCTAGCTAAAAATGCCAGTTGTCGGTTTAGTACACACATGTGCACATATACATGTAAATATGTACACATTTAAGTGCACCTACATACCTACGCACATACATACACCTAACACGTGAACGTTCACAAATACATTTCTATGCATGGAGGAAATCACAATACATACGCGTTCCTTAAAATGCTGTGCGATGTTCCTAAAAATAGGATAATGAGCAAAGGAAATTCGTGACAACTTTTTCAGTATGTGTTGCTGCTTGCAATTTCTAATGAAATGT
>JACJUY010001033.1:70925-102816 GCA_014220935.1 Platorchestia sp. MABIK | reverse complement strand
TTGAGAGTGAGAAAAAAAGGCTGGTATTCATAGTTTACATACCAGTTGCTAGTCCAGTACACACAGGCTAATGTGCACATATGCACACCCATATGCGCACATACACCCATATACGTACACGCATATACAAATAGGCATGTTTGCAAATCCCAGCGTTGAGGCGATCGAATCATAATATCCACGCATACATTCCAAACTGTTGTGTGACGTCTTGAATCATAAAAAATGAGCAAGGGAGAGTATTCAGCAATGGAGATACCATTCAAATGAGATTCGTCAATGCTTGTTCAGTATGTTCTGTAACGAAGAACTATCGTTGAGACGCAAGATGACGAATTATTTTGGCTTTAAATTCTCTCGGTCTTTGAGGGATTTTAATACTCAGGGGAAGTTTTTTCCACAGTAAGGCGCCTGATATTGACAGAGCCTTCTGCCCTATGTGAGATGAACGAGAGTTGACTAAGACATTGTTGTTTCTGTTCGGCTTTTGGTTGGTTACAGTGGGTGGATAGAAACGCACTATCTCAGCATTGCTCTGAGGAAGGTACCACGAGGAGAAAACGGGGGCATTTACACGGGGGAACGGGGGCATTTACTAAAGAAGTTGCTCAGTATAAAACTAAGGCTGAAAAGATAATTTTGACAACTCCTCAAAAACAGCAAATGATTTCACTACTTTATTTTCAAAAGTTAGTGGGGAAATTTTCAACAAGTGTCTAAGCTCGCTTGAAACACACCTACAGTTACAACTTCGAATATTGTTTCATCCCCTAATACGAGAAACAAGTGGAGACCAAGACCATTTAATAGTAAAGAGATGCGGAAAATTTAATACTGACTATAAATACTAAAAAAGTTGGACATGATGGCAATTGACTTCAACGTATAAAAGACAACCTCCCTGTTACAGCACCTCTGCTTTGTTTGATAATAAATACATCTATCGCCACAAAGAAATTTCCTCATCAGTGGAACCTATCCATTATTAATCCATTGCACAAATCTGGTGACATTAATAATGCATGAAATTGCAAACCAATCAGTCTCCTACCCAAAGCTGGGCGTTATCGCGATAACGATTTCGGGTTATCGGTTATCCGATAATTTTTTTCCCGAGTCATCGATTTATCGGTATCGCCGATACTTTTGGTTCCAAACTATCGATAATCGAGAATTTAAGTTTTTCCCGCTGGGATTCGACATGACGGGGCGGGACGAGTTCGGGACAGGAACTATACGTGTAGGATGTAGTCCGATCCAAGGGGAGAAGCAATGCTACTTGGGCTGCATGATCCCCACCCTCATTGTGATCAAGAAGAAGCTGTTCAACTTGATGACCAGCAGCAATCTCCGGTTCTGCGAGCCCCTAGTCAACAGCTTTCTAGCTGCCATGGAGAGGAGGTTCGCCGACACCTTTGAGGACGAGGAGTGTCTTCTGGCCACTGCCTTCCACCCCAAGTTTCGCCTCAAGTGGATGGGGGCTTATGAGGAAAGAATGGTCAGGACGTCAGAGGTCAAGTCCCTGATGGAGAGGAAGGTAGAGGAGTTCTTGCGGCGTGCTGACCTGAAGACCGCCAGCAGCAGCATCAGCAGCGATGACATGGAGACGGAAGAACTACGCCAGCATTTGTGATGAGGAGGATGACACTGGGGGCATCACAGAGCAACTAAATCCAAGGCCGCTCATATTGTGCATGTGTGGCTGCAGGCAAAAGGGACTGACAGTCTGGCAGACCCTGCCTTCAACAGCGAGAAGGTCCTCATCGACCTCTTTTTGAGGTACAACACGGCGATGCCGAGCAGCGCCGCGGTGGAGCGTTTGTTCTCCCTTTGAAAGGACACCATCAGGGCCAAGAGGAGCTGCCTCTCTGATGAAAACTTCAACATCCTTATGTTTATGAAGGAGAACATGCTGCAGACCCTCGTCAAAATTTAGGTTTTTTACTTTAATCCGCAGTTTTTGTTAGTAGACAAGATAAACATTTATTATTTTTTGTAAAAATTTTTAAAGACTTCTATTTTTTTTCTAAGATTTTTCTGTTTTCTTAGATAAAGAGTAAAATAAACATTTCGATTTGTTTTTTTATTTAAAATACCAATATCGTTATCGCAAGTATCGGAATTTTGGATTTATCGATTTATCGCTTATCGATTATCGGCGATAAATTTTTCGCCAATTATCGATTATCGGTCATCGCCGATAAGGTTTTCGTTATCGATTTATCGGTTATCGCGATAACGTTTTTTCGTTATCGTGCCCACCACTGCTCCTACCTATTACGACTAAACTTTTAGAAAAAGTAATAACAAACGTGCTTTCGCCTCACATGGAAAATCCCATCCACTTCACTGCAATCAATATGCTTACAGGAGCAACACCAGTACTTAAGATGCTTTGCTTAACATCACAGAAAAAATATATATACAATGATTTTTGCCAAAAAAGTTTGAAAAAGTTTGCTTGATTTCTCCAAAGCGTTCGGCAGTGTTAAGCATTTAAAAAACTCATGCAAAAAATATCGAAATTCAGAACGTACATACAGTGGTTTGAAAGCTACCTTCGGAACCGCTCTCATGCAATGTACTTAAATAACAATACTTCACAATTCATACCAAACAACTTTGGAGTTCCTCAAGGTTCAATCCTTACCCCGCTTCTATTTTCTATTTTCAATCAGTGATTTCCCCACCATGCCAGCAAACACAAAAATTTCAAACAAACATCGGCATCTACAGATGCTTTATTTCCGATTCAAACCTGATACATATCACCTTGTACATTGGTTTTCAAATGCCTTATAACTAACACCAGGACGCCATGACGCTCTCCCCCGGTCGACACCGGTACCCATTTCAGACACATGGGTAGAGTGGGGTATTGTGCTTAGAATTTTTTCTCCAAAACGCAACGGAGAAAATCGCCACCAGAGAAACGTATGCTGATGATATCCATGCTGCAATGAATAAAGAAAACAGTTCTGAAATAGATGATACAAAAATCATCATTGGATTGTAAAATATCTAAACATAAAGATTCTTAGCAGCTACTCGTTACTCTTGTGCCAATCTATCCCCTTGTATCTATTTTATCTCAAGGCCCCATGTCTGGATGTTATGGTAGGGCATTCCAAGAAAATGAGAAACCTCAAATGTTTTTTGTTCTTCTTAAACGGTAATTTATTTTTTTTGAAAATTGTGTTAGAAAACTGGATGCTAGCTCATTTTTACGTACACTAAATATTTTTTGATATCTCAATTTTCCCGAATTATTTTTTTGGACTACAACGAGCAACACAGTTGTCAGTTCGATCAATAGGATGAAGTATTTATTTTTTTTCGGCGAAAAAAGCCAAATGTCATGACTCATGACGATTACATTCGCTTAACGCTCTGTGACCAGCTAGCACTGAACTTTTAATCAGAAATTTTTCAATATTTCAGTAAATAAAATTAGTACACCGGCTCGCTGCTTCAAAAATAGATCTATCACTGCCCTAATGAGCGTTGCACGTTCCTGCGCCCCAATACGTAGTTAGATAAATGAAAATAAGCGTAATCTGAGCTTAGAATTAATAAACAAATCATCTCGTTCATCGTGTGATGAACAAGCTCTAAAATTCATTTTTATGTGTTTGTTTATTTTTTAGGCTAACCCATTCTCACTGCTTGAAATTAATTAAAAATGACATTTCAGTCGGTTTCAGCAGAGTGTTTCATGCCTTTTGTTCTTTCGTCTTAACTTATAGCAAGGAACCCCCGAGGTATTTTCCTGTAGTTTTTAAATTTTTATAAGCTTTCAGTCACCCTTCCTGGGATAAGATCGCCATGAGAAGATATTTTTATTGTTCCTCTAAATTACATAGTTAACCTCTGACACGATTATTGTACACCTCGTACTGTTTGTCTATCAGTTACGAACATATTTATTTAGAAATCTTTACAAGCCAATGTGCAGTAACACATTTCATGTAGCCACTTGTGCGACAGCTTTCAGTCGTTTTTGACTCTTGAGAATCTTCTGTGCCAGCATTATTTTTGCAGAAAATCAGATTAAACTGTTGTACGTGGTAAAGCAATTTCTCCAATCTAGTTAGTAAGCACTTGTTGATTTGTACGCACAAAATCCCGTTTCAAATTTCCGAAACGTCGATTACGTAGTTTTAGGCGTAAAATCTTTTACTTTCACTCATTCGTGCCTTCAACAATATCAACGACTGCTTGCGAAGCGAAAGCCTTAACTCTTATGTGAATGTAAGAAAAGACGTTCCTTCATGTAATTTCTCATTAGTATCAATAGTATTTATAACCTTTTAGTCTTCGTGTCTGTAATAAAATATCCAAAAGAATACATTTTAATCTTGAACTTCTGCTACAGCAATTGTTTACGTCTCATGGTTTGTCTGTCAACTTAGGACCATTGTGTTAAGAAACGTTTAAAACCAAAACTGGTTGAATTGAATTTCAAGTGCAATATTTTTCTATAAATCACTGTATCTTCCGTACAAAACGGGGAAAGTGCAAATACTTCATGAAGTGAAATGAAAATTAAATTCACTCATGTATAGAAAAAAACGATTTTTATGAATGTATTTGTGTCTGGTTAGAGTTGATGTCGAGTAATAAAGTTTTTTGCTCCCTTTACTTTCGATTGCAGTCATGCGATATTTTGCACTGCAAATAATTTTTACATGTATCATTCATAAACGTGTGCGTATTTACCTTGTCGTTCGATCATTTTTAAATTGCTAAGGTAACTATAGCAGCGTAATGTCGGATAACTCGGTTGTGCTTGCATTATTTATGTCACTTGAGTACGGGATTCCAGGCTCTTAAGTAAATCTCCCGAGCAAACATAGGCAATTTTGTATATTTATATCTTATGTACTTTGTGATCCAGCAACCGACACCTTCGAATCAGAACGAGGTGGTTGAATGTTGACTGAATAACGGCGCCATTAAAGTTGTGTACGTCATGAATTATTTCTCATGCACAATATTAATTGCGTTTTTTCATTAAATAAATATCTGGTTCTTTGTATTAAGAAAATTTTCAAAACCCAAAGGTTGAATCAAATTTTGTATTAAATTTTTAGAAAAGTACTCTGTTTCGTTCTTTTTTTCTTTAACGACTGGCGTCATGTTAGCAGGAACTTGAACAATCCAAAACGTAGTTGGTGACAACATATTGGAAGAGCTTTCAATTAAATTTCGAATTCAATTTCGTGACGAAATTCATTTACGCTTAATGCAACGTGAGAAAAATTGGCAAATTTTAAAAAGGCTAACCACTAATTTAACTTAGTTAACTGAATAATGTTCAAAACTTTTTTTAGAGTAAAATTTGTAAAAAATTGGTGTATGTTAATATTGGTTACGGAACCGAGAATAAACTGAGCCCCAATTTTTTACTATGCTTTTACTAACCATTTTGCTTGTCAAGCTGGAGTCATATATTACTAATTATTTAATTTGGTGAAAGAAGTTTTACCCTAAAGTTTCTGAGCAATTGTACGAGCAGCATTGGCCATATGGGTTGATCAAAAGCTTGACACTTTTAATTTCGGAATAAGCTCATGTGAGTTCCGCCATGTTCTCCGTGAGCTTCGATCAGGGGCTTGAAAATTTCTTCTGCATTCTTCTGTAGTATTACAGTATTTATAAGCTTTCAGTCCTCTTGCTTTGAGTACAACATTGAAGAGAATATGTTTTTATTGTTCTTCCACATAAAACAATTAACTCGTGACAAGGCTAATATCCACCTCTTGTTAGTTTAGCAATTAAGGACGTTTATATTAAGAACGCTTTGAAACTTGATATGTAGTTATACATACATTTCATGCATCAACTTTTCTAAAAATAAACGATTTTTATTTTTAATTTCATGCGTTCCCTCAGCGTGTGAACGAGCTCTGCGAATTCCTTTCGACACAAATATACAACACTTTTAATTACGGGTTGATACCGAGATGAAATTTTCTCGACTTTACTGCTTTTTCTACCGTGTCATGTTCAGTAAAATGTATTCAAGCGTGGGAGAGAATTTTATGAAATATCAAATGGTTGAAGATGAAATTTATAGGATTCTGAAAGCTCACATGCAACAATGAGCAATGTCTATGATGAAAGATAAATGTCTAAGCTATTATAATTTACAAAATTTCCAGATTAACGAACTAAAATATTTTTGAAATTCATGATAAAATATTTTTACGTCGAAATTTATGACTGACTGCAGTTAAATACGTTTCAGTTGCCGTGCTGTCCATCTAATTGATATTCTTCGTGTTTCTCATTTTCTTATATAGCAGTCTACAAAATTTCTTTTGATTGTGTTTACCTCGTGTTATGAGAGATGAGTTTCCATTAATAAATGAGCATGTTGCTATATCAATTTGAAAGTTATTGGGGAAAATGATCATTTGGATCATTCTGTTTGGCATTCAGGTTTGAAAAAAACATTCATTTCCAATGTAGAGGATACAAATACATCATCATCAAAAATAGTGATCAGTCTTTCACATTGTTCCAAACTTTGCCGATGTTGACTACTTTTGCAACTTTTCTGACAATAGCTTCAAGTTGGCTAATTCAATCAATGGCCGCTTGGGCATAAGTTTCACTATAGTTGTCAACTTGAACTTTCGCCGA
This sequence comes from Platorchestia sp. MABIK, assembly GCA_014220935.1. Lineage (NCBI taxonomy): Eukaryota > Metazoa > Arthropoda > Malacostraca > Amphipoda > Talitridae > Platorchestia > Platorchestia sp. MABIK. The sequence continues at coordinate 96,168 of JACJUY010001033.1, read as the reverse complement.
GAAGGCTGTACTTACTTCGAAATCTTCACACGTCATACTCAGGTCAGGTTCAGAGTTGTCGTCGTGCAAGATTAGTCTTCACTTGACTTTCGCGACACGTAAGAAAATTTCTTAAAAAGTTCAACTAGGAAATTCAACCATAGGTTAGATACACGAGTTTAATATTGTAGGCACTAAACCCGCTGTCAAAAACTCGATCGTGACAACCACTGAAAATACAAAATAAGAGTGATGATGAGTTAAGGTTTTGGAAGATTCGAGATCGTTAATGAACTCTAATTTCACGGGTCACAGACTCCAAATACGAGTGCTATTCGAAATGAAGAGGGAGAAAAATGAAGTTTATTTTTGAGGGCACTTGGTTTGCGAGGGAAAGCACGTCAAACATGAGAAACCTTTTGTCCATCTCTTACGCAAGGCTTATGAGCTCAGCCGCACCGCCAGCCCCGTGCAATTAAACGTGATTGCGATTGTGCAACGCTCCCAGGGCTCAGCGCTTGCAAAAATCTTTTCAAGAGTTTTCAAACTCTAAAAAAATTCGATTGCCCATTCACAAGCCGATAAAAGTGTTTCTTCTTCTTGAAAGAAAGGAACAAAAAGTTTTCTGTGGTCTCTTGAAAGCTTAACATTCTGTTCTGTTAAATGTTTGGGTTCTTTTTTTCTTGTATTCTTCGGATACGAGAGACGGAATCAAAGTTATATCCTACGAAACTATGAATGATGAACAGCATCTTCAGGATCATTGTGAACCAGCTAATGCTGTTTACCTCTCTGTAAAGTACAAATATCTGTGAATGTGCTGGACAAAAAATTACCTTTTAAAGCACCCGTTAATAGAACTTAAACAATATACAATGCTACCATATTTGAAGAAGGCGTTCATGCCCGTTAACTAACATTAATGAAAACATTCCTAGCGAAGTGTCCGTCACGATAAACATGTTAAAATGAATATACTTTGCAATTAAGGGTGAAACACGCCTCTGCAATTTAACTTTGAGCTGAACACTGGATGAGACTCCACTTGCGTACGAGGAAATGGTTGATGCTGCATTCTAAATTTCACGTGAGGCACAATCGAAACTCAGCCTTGAGCTGCACCCCATTCCAAAGCCTCTTCAAACGTTCGTGAGAGGGCGCGTCCGTGCGAAATTTGCGCGTCGCTTATGCCGGTAAAATGCCTCGTTTTCTGTCGCTCTGACCTCTGCAATTTGTATTGAAGCTGTCGAATTTTCATTGCCTAAAACCACACACAACTCAGCCTCTTTCTTCCATAACGCCGGACTGGAAAATATTTTATGTGCGGCCTTTGGAATTTTTTGGTTCCATTCCTAAGCTCAAGAGTGCGAGTTTAGGTCATGACTAGTTGTCCTAAATGCCAGGCAAAAACGTGCGTTGTGCAAATTACCTGCAAATGAATTTTATGGGTCGTAAATAAGGAAATTCTACCATTTGCTTTGAGCGTTAGTTATACAAGGGTGGTTTGAAGAGCCTAACTCCCCATATATTTTGTCAATATGGTCTCCAGTTTCAACAACTAACGGAGAATTTTCAAGCATTTCTGCACACAAGCAACAGAAAAGGCAACGGAATCCTTAAATTATGTTGTAATCAGTCCTCTCTTATGTTCGGAAAACATTATTTTATTCAATAAGCAATTCCGGTAGAAATGCTTTGATATACTTACAAACACAAAGACTGAGCACCACAACCGTTCGAGTTTTGTGAACAAGAATCATAGCAAAGAAGATTTAATTTAGGTTAGACTGATCTTCAAAATTCAGCTAAAAAAATACAACTTGGATTTTCAACGTTCATGAGAAAGCACCTTCATTTCATTTTCGTCAAGTGCATGTAAATATTTGTCTGTGGTCACCGGTGGGACACTCGCGTTATAGAAATCCCCTCAGTGACCACAGGCTCGTCATCAAGCAGTCGACGCGTTAAATTGGGAAATTGTTCATGAAAATAAAATCAAACAATCAGTAACTCACCAAACGAGGAATGTTCAATGGTAATCAGAACTGAAGTTAGGCAAAGCTCTGGCAACGCTTAAAAAAAGACTGTTACCGAAACTGTGATCAGAAGAAGACAGCCGCTTTTTTGTCCCGAAGAGAAAATTCAGAATATAAGGTTCGCTCTTAACTTTCACATGAAATCACTTACGGGAAACTTACATTATTTTTAGTAACTCGTTTGAATTTTTTGAGGTACTAAGAAGAATTTTTAAGGCTAAAATTTAACTAAGAGGTTGGAGTTTTATGTCGTTCAGAGCCAAAATCTTTAGAAAAAACGTTTACCTCAAGTTTTTACGCAGCCTGCATTGCTGTACGTCAATGTCAGCAAAACACAAATTTGAAACCAAGAAAAATACCAATTTTCAAAAATTAATTTTCAACTACGAAAAATATGAATTGTACTTCATATTAATTAATATTTGACTGCACTGCAAATTTCTCCTAGTTTATAAAATAACTTCAATTATTTCATCTTTCCTCAGCTGGAATGCAATAAGTGTAAGTAATACTCCTATGCTAAAGACATGTTGATCTTTCAGGAAAATATTATGTCTGTGCTCTTCGGCACTTTCTCTTACAACCACTTCAATAATTTGATCCAAAAGTTTGCGAAAGTTTTCTACAGAAATTCAACCACCTGTTCTTATTCTTACCGGCGACATTTTACAATCGTTTTGAGAACAATATTTTGAATTCCCGAGGTGTGTTGTATTGCACACCTTCACTGAAGAGAAATGTGTTATTTTTGCTCTTTTTATCTTCAGTGGTTTAGTCGGGCATTCAATCACACGGTACATTCGGGCATCACAGTGACACAAAATACCAGTCATCTACAGCATTGAAAGCTATGTCTGAAACGAGAAAACGACTCAATTATAGGGGAAAAAGTTAGCGTAGAAAGCTGTCATTTCGTAAAAGCTTCCGAACATTTTTTCCAATAAAAAATCAATGACTCTTAGCCAAGAAACACGCATGGATAATTAATACACCCACGATTACGGGAATTTTCGAGCACTGAGGCTCTCAAATACTGTTTCTATAAAATTTATTCCCAGCACAGTCTTTAGCCTCAGTTCGCACCGGTCACGCGCACGTGAAACACGTAGGTTGCACGATAAACTGCATCCATTTTTGCCAAACCTGTTTATCATTTTCATTGAAACCTTGTCTCTTTATTATATGTTTTTCGACGTCATTCTTTGAAAGTTAAGTCTCACTTAGCTGTCGTATCTGAACTGCACCTGAATTTTAAATTCTTATTTGTTTGTCTCAAACATTCTAACGAATTCAACTTCACCTACTTCAGAGTTTAAAATCCCATTTGAAAAGCTGACAGACAAACCACACATTTTGCCAACCCTCCTAAGAAAGAACGAAGAATTCTTTTCAAAATTCAAAAAGTTCCTACTAAAGGCCGGCTACGGTCCTGACGCAGAAAAACAGACGATGGAAAGCAAGCGTGCCTTTGTTGTCAGACGCCGTCATGTTTGGCCACACCTCCACCATCGCTCGCTCCCACAACGGCCTTTGAGTCGTGCCCTCTTTGACAGCAAGAAAGTTCCGTGAGACAAGCCCAATTATGAATTCAGCGGGAGGGATGAACTCAAACGAGCTGATGGAACCACACGGATCCAGAGAGTGGGACACATGCAGATGGAAAGATGGATCCGGTGGAAAGGAAAAACACAGAGAAAAAGAAATGTGGATCCAGTACAGGTATGGATCTAGTTCAGCGGGATGGGTGAGCCAAAAGGAAATGGAGCCACATGGATCCAGAGAGCGGGATACATACAGCTGAAGGTGGAGACGGAGGAAAGGGAAAATACAGAGAGAGAGTCAAATACGGCGGGAGGGATAAATCTAGAAAAAGGATCAAGTTAAGCGAGAGGAATGGATATATACAAAGAAAGAGTTAGATCCAGCTGAAAAGATGGAACTAGATGAAGAATTACATACAGCTACAAGAATGAATTCTAGGAAAGAGTTTGATTGATGAGGAGGAATGAATGAATCCAGGGAAAAGTTAGAAACAGCGATAGCGGATGGAGCCAAAGAAAAGTTATATATTGCAGAAAAGATGAATCAAGAGAAAAAATTAGATCCAAAAGGAGAAATGGATCCAGGAAATGAATTAGGCACAGCGAGAGAGATGGATCCAGAGAAAGAGGATTCAGAGAGTATTATAAATCCAGTGTGTGAGATATCCTCCGTGATTTAATAACATCCAATCAGAAGGATCATGCATGGAAAAACTTCCAGCAAGCAGGCTGGAATGCGAGTACGAGTTGGACTCAAAAGTGAAAAAGAAAAACTCCAATAAATAGAGATGAATCGAAGGGAATGATGAATCTACAAGTTTCGCAAAACAAAATTCCGATTGAAACGATTTCAGCAGCGTTCGAGTCAATATCAAATCGAAGAAAGAAATTTTATTACGGGTTCAGTGCGACGGATTTCAATTAGAGTACACGAAGCCCTCAGGTGTTCCAAGCCCTCTCGATCCAAGCATCATCAAATTTCCGGAACTGCCCTTGTGTGATGCACGGGCGCTCGTGGGAGCGGTGATGTAACGAGACACAGGCTGCAGTCCTCGTCCATTTGGAGAGGGCCAGAGACCTCCCTGACCCACTTCGGGGTCAACCGCTCCCTTAGCGCGAGTCTGGCCAATAGCCCCGGATCTTCCTGTGCACGCTCGGCCACGAAAACCCAAACTCTGATATTATGATATTACATGGCAACTATATAGTGTACGCGACCCGTCAAAAACGACGGAATTTGATATTTCTATTAGACGAATCCTCCAGATGTGGATGACAAACAAACATATCCATCCTAATGGTACCTGCGATTGAAGTATTCTTGTACTGGTGCTCTGGTGAGACTCGTATCTCAGATACGGTCGTTGGGCATCCTTGTGAGCGTGAAAAAGAGACCGACCAACCAATTTAATGTGTTTAAAGATTCCCAGTGTAATAGCATAGAAGAAATAACGCGTAAAAATTGTAAGATTTATTTTTTTATTTGTAAATATAAGGAAACACCTGGCGTTTTGTTATTTAGTATTGATAATAAGTCCCTATAAAATAATACACAGTTGTTGTTTGGTTGGTTTGTTGGTCCTGTGACTGTCATTTACGTAGGTGGAATTTTTAAATTTACATATGATAGGAAGAAACTTTTGATTTGTCAAGCATTGGAATCAAGCTGGAGAATGACCGTATCTGAGATGCGAATTTCCCCAGTGCACAAGTTCAATAATATTTTGATTGGTGGTAATTTTAAGTAGAAACATTTCTTGCGCACTGTCAATTTTTCAAGTAATCAAAGTATTTTGATGTTTTGCTAATCTGATTACATGATTTATGTGCTCTATCGAACTCTGTCATTTTTTATGGACCGAGTACAACTAGTAGTAATAATAATAATAATATCGAACAGGGTTGACAAAATCAAAATAAAAGCACGAAGGCGAGTTTTTTAGTGTTTCCTCCTACGCATGATATTAGTGATAGAAAATGATATTTTACCATTTATCTTTCAAGAATGATTCAGATAAACGAAATTTACTGAAACATTTAAATTATGCCCAAGTATTTAGATATTACAATAGCTAAGCAATTATTGTCATTTGCGTGCCGTATCAGTGATACGCTTTTTCTGCCAATTACGGAAATCTCGCGAATGTAATTTGATTTATTGCTTATATCAAAGGTCGGGTATGCACGCAATGAGCAGACTTCTTTTCTTTTTCTCTCACATTCTTGATGCTTAGAAAGTGCTACCCTCTGCAGCATGTGGGATTCCTTGGTCAGTGCTTCCCAAATTCCATGATGCGAAGTGCGTCTCTGTAGTTATAACAATGTGCCAGGCACTGATGTTATTTCTTGGCGGTATTACTTGTTCCGGAAAAATGAAAATGATGAAAATATAAAAATTTGATGATTTTTATATTTTTATCTTATATCAACATCCCGGCTGTAAAAACTGCCTATTTACCTAACTCACATCTAAATTTAAATACATATAATCTATATAATATACGTAAATACATATATACCTTGTCTGTAACATTTCTAGTAATTCATATAATCCAAATCTATTTGATGGTATCATAGATACCATTCAACTACTATAAAAGATCTGGCATTCTCTCACTTTTGTTTACAAGCCAAAAAATGTTGTTGCAATGAAAATTGAATCTATTGTTGAAGAAAAGGCTACTTATCACGAGGAAAGAGATATAGGAAATTTTTTCAAAAATTTTTGGCTAATCACTATTATAAAAGTAGCCGCGTCCGTTCGTCCGTCCGTCCCTCCGTCCGTCCGTGTGACCCCCTCTTGATTATGGTATCCACAATACGCAATCGGCTTATGTTTAGAATAGAAATTTTCTATGGAGCTTTCTCTGTTGAAATTCATCATGTCGCTTTGATATTTTTAATTGATAATGCAAAAAGAAATGTTTTAAATTCGTTCAACCAGTAACCTGGCTACCACTGGGTTTAAGGCCCAAGATTTTGGAACTTGAGTTTTTGTTTTCGAAATTGTGATTTTCTTGAAAAGCTTTGAAGAAATAATAGACGACATTTCAGAATCAAATTCCGGCAAAAGAGGCCACCAAAAATAGAAATGTGTCCAACCGCAAGAGAGAAGTAGCAAGACTCCGACAGCAAGAAAACAGTAGCTAAAGAGAGTAGCTAAAGAGAGCTTTACACATGAAAGAAGCGTAGGATATTCTTCGTCAAAGCGCTGGACAACATTGAGTGGCACGAGAGAATTCAACTCAAGAAAGAAGGGGTGAAATTTTTCAGATTAATGCTGACCAGCACGTATGCACTAGTAATAAATAATAATGCACAGCTGTTGCTTGGTTTGCCCGCCTCTCTGTCACTTTCATAAGGATGCTTAATGACCGTATCTGTGATACGAGTTTTACCAGTGCTCAAGTACAAGAAAATTTTAATCGCGGGTACTATTAGGATGGATATATTTGTGTGTCATCTACATCTGGAAGATTTATTCGAGGAAAATATCGAATGGCGTCATTTTTGACAGGCCTTGTACTCTAGTTTCAGTCACCTTATATACAATAAAACTAAAAAGCCGGTGAACGATTTCTTGCAGTACAAAAGGCGAAATCTCCAAAATTATATACTTTTTATTTTTTATAAGCTGACCGGCTTTTAAGGAGCCCTGCTTTACACCCAATCAAAGCGACGGAATTATTTTTACCACATGGACGGTACTTCTCTTTTTACTAGTATTTTTTTGAAAATCGATAGAATGTCACTCAAAGACTTCTTGAATGAAGCCTCCGCTCAGATGGGACCCCTAATCGGAAATGTCGTCCACATTTGAACTGGACGAAACATTCACAAAATGTTAATGCAAGATTGAAAGTTTAGTTACCATTCTAGGAGAAAGAAACAACCCAAGCATATAAATTTAATGACACGGATACTCGGCGTCAAAGCAGAAGAATGCGTGACAACAATTTTAGTTTTGTTCTGTTTTAGTTTTTAACCCTAGGTCACGTCCTTCAGGAGGATCTAGGGTTAAAAATTAAAACAAGCACTTCTCGTGCTTGATATTCATGAGTCGCGTCAGCCCAGGTGATGAGCTGCGCGCAGTGAAGAATAAACTAAGCAGCGAAGTAACTCACTAATTAAGTATGCAGCAAAATGATAAATATATTTCTTGAGTATCTACTTTTACATAATAAGATAGTTCGATATAAAATTGTCTTTTACAGGTGACCCATTTATCACAGGCAGGCGGAATGTCTGCTGTTTACCCGACCATCTTATCAAAGACAATATTTTAGGTCATTATTTGATAACATTCATTCTGAAATTTGATTCTCAAAGCAAGGTTAAAAACAAAAATTACTACCACACATTCTTCTGCTTTGAAGCCGAGTGCGTGTCATTAAATTTATAGGCATGGGTTCTTTTTTCCTCTAAAATTGTACCTAAACTTTCAATCTCGGGGTAACATTTTATGAATATTTTGTTCAGTTCAAACGTTGACAACACTTCTGTTTTGTAAATATATTTGAACATTTAAATAGTGAATTTATTAAAGACGTTAAAATTTTTTAGTAATTTGTTCAATGAAAAAATTAACACTTCTTCAAAATTTTTAGTTATTTTTCCATTCATCATTTTATTCTACTCCCATTTCGACAGAAATTAAAACACTACGTTAATATTTCTTCAAACATTTTACCCAATCTAAATATTGACAACACTTGAAAAGCCTGTAATAACATTCCTAACAAAAAAAAGTTAAGAACAGCATTGTAATGATTAAGTCTTAACATAAGATTTAACAAATTACCAATGTTTTAGTCCTTCTTTTCAAATTGCGCATAAGATTTAAAAAAATCACCGTCTAATTCTAAGACTTAACGCGTAATAACTGCTTAACAATAAGTAATGATAGTCAGGGTTCAAATGCTCACACGAATTAAGCCCTCAAAGATTCGTTGGAGCACTTGGTTGCGTAGAGGCGAGACCGCATCGCCATGGCAACGCCGCGTGCAGATCGGCAAGGCGGATTGTGACCCTAGCGGTGCCGCCGTCACGGCAGCGGCATCCGGGTGCTGGCCCTGATGTGTGGCGTGTGTGTGTAGTGAGCAGTGTGTGATGTGTGTGTAGTGAGCAGTGTATGCTGTGTGTTGTGTGTGTAGTGAGCAGTGTGTGCTGTGTGTTGTGTGTGTAGTGAGCAGTGTGTGCTGTGTGCAGTGTACAGTGGGCACTGTAGCTGTGTGCAGTATATATTGTGTACTGTGAACAATGAGGGCTACGTACTGTGAAAAGAGTGTACTGCTCAGAGTAAGAAGCAGGTAGTGGGTACAATGATCAGTGCAGAGTGAGTGCAGCAGACTCGTAACTCACCATCCATTTTCTACGCCAGCGTCTCTACAGTATACACCATCGGTAATTAAAAAAGTAAATGTGAACAGAATTCTCTACTTCAATGAGCTAATTTAACTGAATTTAACACAAGTTAATAACCAAAAAATAGCACACAATACGGATGAATATTGTCATGGCAACAATGGTGATAACAGTGTGTACGATTAAAATTAATCTAGTGAGTTTGCTCCACGATATTCTCAAGGGCTTGTTGATGTCGTCCACAGATTTCCATTTGACTTGGTTAACTGTTTGAAAACCCATTGTTAATTATGCAGCCGAGTCAAATCCTGCATAGGAAGTACCGCTCCAGAGTTGAATGAGGGAGGCTTTTCTGCAGCAGTATGAGCATGACAGCCAGTGTGTGTTGATGTTGCCATCACATCACTTCGAGTGCATAACAGTAGGAGCAGTATGAGCATGACAGCCATTTAGATGCCCGGATCACATGACTTCGAGTGCATGACAGTATGAGCATGACAGCCATATAGATGCCCGGATCACATGACTTCGAGTGCATGACAGTATGAGCATGACAGCCATATAGATGCCCGGATCACATGACTTCGAGTGCATAATAGTATGAGCATGACAGCCATATAGATGCCCGGATCACATGACTTCGAGTGCATGACAGTATGAGCATGACAGCCATATGGATGCCCGGATCACATCACTTCGAGTGCATAATAGGGTCTTTAAGAGCGAACGTAATGCAATTTTTGCATAATTAATTGAGGCGCTGGGCCGCCTGGCAAACACACTCTCAGGTTCAGTACATGAACACATCACCCGTTAGCACAAATGTTAACTTTGAACTCGAGACCAATGAATTTACTCACATTAATTAACATACAGCAGGTATCCTTGAAAGCATTCCTGAGACTATAATCCATGGCCATCATTTTCTTTATTTCTTTGAAAGAGCATAGAGTGCATATTTAATGCTAATGAAATAAGAAACAATGAAAGTTTTATTATATGATTTGATACCAATGAAGTGTCAAGGTTTCCTAGATTTCAAATCTGTAGGAATTCCTACCGAAAAAGTTGAGAGAGATCCTTATACAAACGAGTGCTTACTCTTTAGAAGGTCAGCTTCTTAACTCCAGCGTCATAAAACTCCAGATCTGTATAGTTCTCCAGGGCGGTTATATTCCTGACCATATTAATTGGGTAATAGGGGCTTAATCAAGAATGTGAGCTCAGTAATACCCTGCCATTAACTTTGGAATTCGCAGGGATTCGCGGAGGGGTGTCGCCAATTTTTTAAAGCTCGCTTTTAAAGTTTGCTAATAATATCCAATGACTACCATGAAACGAAGTCAAACTCTTTATAGCGGCAATAAAACTTGCACACGGGATGCTTCTCCATGCGTAATCGCCCGTTGATATTCTTCTCGTAGAAGTTGTTCAATATTCTAGCCCCAGTTCGTTAGTTTCTGTGGCCTCTGACCTGACGCGAGGTCACTCTCATAGGAGAGCTTGATGCCTACAAGACGGCGCCAGCTACCCCTCCTGGGCACAGGTCACATGCCCAGGGTACCGGGGAAGTGTGGAGAGATGGGCACACCCTGTGTGACATTAACTGCACTCACTGACATTATGCTCAGCGCCGACGCAACTGTCTGCTCAAGGACGCACGTGCAAAAGTTCAAAGGGAAATGAAACTTGTCCTGCAATCTTGTTGTCTGTCATAAAGTAGTGTGTAACCAAAGGTTCAAAGGGAAATGAAACTTGTCCTGCAATCTTATCGTCATAAAGAGGTTGTGCGAAACCTTGCTGTAGTAAATCAAGGGGAGTATTTGTTCAGACTAAGTTAAGTAACGAAGGCAATAGAACTTGCCCTGAAATTTGAGCGTCCAGAAATGGCTGGACATAATTTTTCTGTTATAAATTTAAATGAGAATGTGTTCAGATCAGGGTTAGAAAATTCCGTTGTTTTTAAAAAACAGCCCACCTGTTTTTTAGGGAGTTTCATTGTTTTTTTGGGGGGTTTTATAAGGTTTTATTGGAAAGAAATGGAGAAGTACTTTAAAAATATTAACTTTGAACGTTTTGAGCCTTGGTTCATTCTCAACAAAAAGTCTGCAAGTAAAATAAAGGACATGTCAGTGCAGTCAAGATTACAGAATCGCAGAATACAAGAATACAATACAATACAAAAATTGCAGAGCAATACAAAAAATACGGAAAACTACAGAAATAACAAAAAAACTAAATTTTCCGGTTGACTATTTTCAGAGGGTTTGTGCTTTGCATTTCGTCGAGAGAAGGTTTGAGTTTATGAATCAATAATGACTCTAAAATACGTAGATCTAAGTTGGCGGTACAAGTATCTAATATTTTAAATCTGCTAATGTCAATAATCTGTTCACAGGAACCATTACTACAATGTTGTCTGATACTAGAATGAGTCGGAGAATTTAATTGGGTTTTATTGGTTTGATTTAATTTTTGTTCTCTTTATTAGGTTACGGGATCCTTAATTCTACTCGTAAGTTATTTTTTTAATGCATTCATAAATGGTTTGTGTGTGCAGAGTGAACACAGCTTAAGCTACTCCAAACAAAAGCAGTAGCTACCAACCTATCAGGAGTATGGTTTGGTAACTCATAAAAATCCCATTTTCAGGCTCTCTCAGTCTGGCTGTCAGTGTCGTCAAGTGTAAGATATGATACTGCAGGCTCGGCATTAACTTTTTAGGTCCACTAGTTTCCTGTCTACAATTTCATTTTCTTCTGCATTAGCACCAAGTACAGTGAAGTCAACTGCACCACCACCAGAGAAACGGAGTAGGACTTTGAGTTTCTTTGTACTTCTGAAGAAGACAAAGAAAAAAAAAGATGTTCAACTGTAAATTTTTCTTCATTTCAAATGTTTAATCTAATGTGACAAAAATAAAGAGTTCCACAAGTTCTGTTCTGTGGTGCGGCCAGGATACAAACTGCCTGACCACACCGCCACTCGGCATTGTCTGTGGCAATGTTTGGTGTAGGGGTGAGGCAGGGAGAGCTCAAATGCTCCATAAATATTTTAACATTTGAGGTCAAATGCTGGTCACAAAGGTAATGAAATTAAGACCTACCACTGCCATGAGAGACTTCCACATGATGGTACAAATTGTGTTGTTCAACCCATAGGAAGTAATTGAGGTTCAAGTTAGATTCAATGTATTAAATTTGGAAATGGAGTCAATAAAAGAAAAACTCAAACCTGCTTTGTGCCTTTCTTCCAGGTTTGTGTATTCATACGTGACTGAATTAAAAACACTTGTCTGGTGGGTTTTTTATTTAATTATAGGTGTTTTTTTGGGAGAGTTTTTAATGTCAACCCTGGTTCAGATTGACATTACTGTGCAAGAAAATGTATGCGGATGGTTTATTTGAACGCTTAGCTATTAAGTTTTTTGACCCGATACAAACGGTTTTTAAAACATTTGCTATAAGAAGAAAAATGACTAATTAATTTATTTAAATAAGGATTACAGTTGGTGAAACCCACTTCGGTTTATAAAGTGTAAACTTAATACAGACGTATACAATTATAACACAAAAATAGAGACATGTTGCAGTTAATTCACACAATTGTTGAGTGACTGGTGTGTAACTTCACCTGCAGAGAATCTTGAAGCTAAATAATGAATTTATATTCCAAAGCTTTAAAAGAGAAACATTGAACGAAAATTTTAGTTTCGATGCAATCGTATCCGGCGCATGAAAATGGCCATTCGTCTAAAAGTCAAGTGAAGTATTGGAACTCGTAACACAAGTTTAATTTTTCAGGATCTCACATTTCTATTTCATGATTCTGGTAAATGTTGCGTTGGGAAATGCCTCGCGCAGAAACTGGAAGCAAGAGATTTTTAGTCAGATAGACTCGCTCCAGTTCGATCATCTGAATGTGACGAAGACATTCAGCGCTTCACTTGCAACAATGCGTTATACTTGAAGATATTTTCATGAAATTGTGAGTTTATGTAACCCATTTGCATTTACAATCTAATTCATCACTTTATGCTCCCTTAACATTTGCTGGCATACAGCGCTGATTGATGCACACCGTCTTAACTCACTAAACCAACGACAGACTGAGAATTGCCAAAGGAAACCTTCAAACTCATTGGGAGACACACTAAAAACTAATCGCTAAGTTACGTACTCATCATGTTTCAAAATAAGTCACATTTCTAAGATTTTGAGTTGTAACTTCTTTAGATAAGTTTTTCGCTCGTCGCTCAGTATGAAGGCAAACATCACATCGCAACGATGAAGTATTTTTGATCGAAACCAAACAGACTAGCGATCAGGGTCAGAAAGCTGCAGCTATACAGACGCAGTGCACTGTAGCGCTCCCTTCCAGTGGCCCACAATAATAACTTACGTCCAGGCGAGTAATTAACTGAGACCTATATCAACTGCTGTCGAGTTAAGTAGTTGTGGGCTAGGGCGATGGTAAAACAGTGCCTTGATTTTGTTACGCAGACTGGCTGTGAGAGAGGTAATCGAGGTATAGCAAGGCCTTGTCCATTAATTGTACTCGTAGTAAACAATGAACGAAGAGTAAACAGCATATAATTGCTAAGCAAGTGTTTACAATAATAAAATCTGACTAGCAAAAAATGGATAATTTTTTTTGGGGGGAATGGACCTTTGTTCAAAAGGTTAAGTGGAGTGGTGAATGTCGCTGTGAATTCCATCTTCGTGAGGAGGGAAATTAAGTAGGATTTAACTTGGCGTTCATGAATATACCAACTTTTACTCAAACAATTTCATTCATGAAAAAGAAACTGAAATTGAAATGAATAGCCTTAAGCATAACATGCTTTATGTTACTCTGAATATGAAATTCCTGTTTTTAGGTTGCCATACTTCAAACTACCTGTATCAGATTTTACATACAATTCAACTAGCTTGCTCACGGGAAATATACTTTGAGATGATTGGAACAAAAAATTTTGTTCATTGTTATGAAACAGAAGAAGAAAATGCACCCAGAAAAGAAGTACGAGCACAAAGGAGTGGTCGGAAGACACAATACATAGCCGCGGTCTATTACAATGCGTATAGCAGTGAGCCGCGAGATCACGGAGCTCTCGGAATATAAATACGACCACAAAATCTACCTTGAATGGAAGAAAGAAGATCCTTTGTTTGAAGGCCCGGTGAGCATCGCCAAACAAGTGGAGGCACTTTGGCTGCACTGAACTCATAATAAAAACTTTAGGAGGGTCATCATTAAGCAAATAACGTGACCGTAAAGAACTTATCTTGCGGTATAACGAGCTTTTTATCTCAAGTGGATCAGATCCAGCGGGAAAGTGAGAGGTCTGCGCACTTAAAACTTCCGTCAAACCTGCACTTTCATTCAAACATGTTCATCACAGGTTTTGAGGGGAAGGGACTTTATTGTACGTAATACGTTCAGATTTGTTTTTCCAGTTTCACTTCCTGAAGACGAAAATTTACTTGCGTGAATACATTTTCAATGCAATAGCTAACGTCGTTAATGAATAATACTTAATACTTCGGGGATACAATTTCTGGAACACAAAGTTAATTCAATGACACTTATTTCACAGGCTGCCGTCCATAACGTAACCACTCCACGCAAACATGAATGCGTATGAAGATGAACTGTAATCGAAGTACCGTAATGGACAATCCAAATTTACCATTTATCATTGCCGATAATTCGTGAATGTCGAGATTGCTGGAAGATATGAGGGCGTACAGGCGTGATAGCGAGGAACGCGCATGGAGGCCGTTGCGGGCAGCGATTCCAACAGGATAGCGATCTTAGATTAGATGCATCATTGGATTGTAATTTTCGGGCAAAGCATGATTTGCAGCTGTCTACAAATTGGTTCTGCCCATTTTTCATGCCTGCTCAATAGCAGTATGTATGGGGGCAGACATTCAGTTTTACACATTCTGGCAAGCCATCATATGACATTCATCGAGGTAAAAATAACGTTTCTGTACGTTATGACCATGTTAATTTCAAGTTATTTCAGAATCAACAATCTCCTGTACCAATTTAAAAAAAGGCGCACCATTTTATGAGTTTTTCTTGTGCCACAATCTATTTTATTTCTGAGCAACTTGCCATAATTTCAGCAATGCTTATTGACCGACTTGAGGATACATGAACGAATGTGATTGTACGAGAATACTTAGAATGTTTGACAAAAATGATTACTTCCTCATTTCCACCTCAGGAACAAAGTAAATTTATACAGTAGGTAAATTTATCTACCTACTTGCATAAATCATATTATTATTATATTCTAATAGTATATTTCGTAAATGCGTTGTTTTACTCGAAAATGAATCAAAATTTTGTCTCCTCGTCTTAGTGAAATATTTAGATCAACCCATCATCACCCCATTTATAGTAAAACGCCACGTGTCTCCTTAAATTTATAAATAATGTATTAATTTTTTCTGCGTAATTTCTCCTGTGTTATTACAATGGAAATCTCATTGAACATATTATATTTGTGGAGAATTTTCTGCACTTAGTAAAAAATCATTATGCCCAGTTCCTGCCTGCTTGGTTGGTCCGTCTCTGTGTCACGTTTTTAACGATGCCTAATGACCGTATCTGTTGCACGAATTTCACCAGTGCACAAGTACAAGAAAATTTTAATCTCGGGTTCTATTAGGATGAATACATTTGCTTGTCATCCATATCTTAACACTTGTTTAAGGAAAATATCCAATGCCCCTCAGGAGGGTACAACTATTGTATCTATGGGAATTAGCACTCCCAGGGGGAAAATGTGTGAGGGCCCGAGCTGAGAGTTAGGTAGGCTTTCTTTTGTTGAAATAAAATGTTTTCAGTTATGTCAAGGATCACCTTTTTCGGTTCACTGCTGTCCTGTATTTCAGCACCTAATTCTTTCTTCTTCCACTTTCATCTTGTTTGATGAAGTTCTTAATTTTGCAACTTCCTCTTTCGGTGCCCCTTCTGCATAGATTCCGCGTTTCCTTACCTCCATACTAAATGGTGCCTCCCTCCTTCCTCTCTTCAAACGCTCTTTTTTTAGCGGTTAGGGAGGCTGAAGCTGACATAAAATCTAATCTAATCTAATTATTGAATGCTCTCATTTTTGACGGGTCATGGAAGCTAGTATCTTGTAATGAGTTAACATACTAGATGGTCTTGTTTCGTTTAGCCTTTGAACGTCTGATGTCCTGGTTGTTATCTCAGGTTCCTGCATTTTTTTTAACCAAATAAAAATTACAATGCATGAATGCCATAATAATGGTTTGTTAAATAATAGTGCACACGGCCCGTCAAAAATGAAAAAATCTTGCAAATGTGGATGACAAACAAATACATCCATCCTATAAGTCCCTGCAAAAAGAATATTTTTGTACGTGAATCTACATGAATGTTTTTGTACTGGTGAATCTCGTATCGCTGAAACAGTTATTAAACATCCTTATGAGGGCTGCAGAGAGATGCAAGAAGCGGACACCAAACAAATGTATAAATAAATGAGCACACCAAGGGTATTATTTAGTAAGATATGCATCATTGCAGTACATTGACAAACGCTGGCGAATTTCACTTCGATGGATGCAAACTCACGCATGTATGACTATAAGGGAAATCATTTCCATGAGATATATTTTCACACCAACACATCACTTATACTCCCTGAACCACCATTTCCCTTCAAATATTAACAACGAATGAGCTGACCTCTTCGTAACTCAAAACTACAAAATATTTCTCACAAATCTCAGTGAACCATTTCGGTCCCCATAATGTCATGTTCTTTCGTTGCTAAGAAGCGCAAACACCTTCCATTCTCTGGCTCTACATAAAGCTAATAGAGAGCGTTGAATTGAAGTGTGAGTTACGACATTGACTTGAGCTGTGCTAAGGTCACCGTAGGCCAGCGTTATCATGCAGGCCCTGTTCAGGAAAACATACGATGGTGTAGCGCTCAAAATCACACGAGAAGATCGCTGTCGGAGGCTCGTTCATCGTCTTGGACTTGATCAAACATAACAGATCTGTCCTCTGGAAATGGTCTCTTTCGTGAGGTCATGGCTGCTTCATCAGCGCGAAAGCGGTGTCAATTGTTAACATTCAGATTTTTATTTCTCGGCTACTATATTTTCTTGGTAGCTACCTTCGACGGGCTTCAATGCTCAACTCAAACGAAAAGAGTTAGATCATTTTCAATAGGCTTAAAAATTGGAAGGAGTGAGCTCATCTACTTTGTCAGCTCAAGTCGAAATTTATACTTTTAAACTAAGCAGAATATCAAGCACAGTTGACTGTGAAAATCAAAATCTAGATATATGGACTCTTGATTTATCGTCTAACCTATGTGAGAGTAATTTGAAATATTTTGAAATACATACTATAAATAAATCAAAGTACTTCTGTGCACTCTGGTGCACGAGTTTTTATGTTGCTTCACACTTTGCTATTGTACGGGTTGCAGGTAAGGCACAATACCGCATACGTCACTTCAAAATCAGACCAATCCGTAAACAGTTCCAGACAAGGATCTGTTAAAATTGAAACTAATGAGCATGACATCCGACTTTGCTATTTATTGCTCGATGGGAGCGAAGATTTTATAAGGAGAGCTCGAGGTTCACGAAGCTAGTTTCTGTTCACAGGAACTTCCTCTTTATGTAGTTGCAGCAAACGGATGGTCGCTAATAAATCTTCAAGTGAACATAAGCTTCTTCTTACACTTCCAGCCGAAACCTATAAAGGGTTTAGCAGCGATAATCCAGTACTGTATTGGAGCAACAGCCTTGACTCCTAAAGAAGAGGTGTGTCCCTTCTCTTTCTTTCTCTGTTTGGGTCACCGACAGTAAGGAGACGCAAGCTGCGAAATGGAGGATGGAAACGAGGTTATGAGGTCGAAAGTTGTTGACTGGTGCTACATTGATTCTATGAGCTTTATTATGGTAATACCTTCGAACATAGTAGTGCAGCATGATTAAAAGCCTCGAATAGCACTACATTCATTTTCATATATTGAACATTTGGACACTAAAATATAGATTCGAAGAAAACTTGTGTCAGAAGGTTTTGACTCAAGCCCAAAAGCAATATGGCTCAAATCATTGCTTTTCAATGCTCTCAAGAGGCAACAATACGTGAAACTGACTAGGAAGTTTCCACTGAAAGTAATTATACTGTCTATCAATGAGTTGTAATTTGGCAATAGACAGGTCGCAGATAGATATACAAGATTTGAATCGTGAAAAGTGATGAAGTAATAAAGCTGTCGAGTGAAGTCAGTCATGTGTGAACGAATTGCATAATGTTTAGAAAATGGTGGTTAAGATTAATTTTAGGGCTTCTGTTTGAATCTTTAAGAATAAAGAATAATTTAATAAAAAAGAAAACGAACTTCTACTGAGACATAATTGAAATTGAAATAACAACAAAGTTTATTCATTCAGTCTTGAAACGCTAGAAACATCCTACAAACGGCGAAACGAGTGACAAAAATGAGGCATAGAGATGTGAACAAGGCACATCGAGAACCGTGAACACCAACTAAGTAACACGTTATGAGGAGAGATGTTGCGGCTGGCTCCTGATGCCATGCGCGTCGGTGTGGCAGGACCTGCCTGTCACAAGGCCACGCTGCAGCCTGCCCACAGAGATGGGCATGTTGGTGCAAAGTAACAACGCCCAGTGAGCGCAAGGAAAAGTTCAATTCTAGAAATACAATTGGAGATTAGGATTTTTCATTGAAAGATTTTTATTAAAGAAGGAAGTGCGATGCTCTGCGTTTAATAAGGATAAAAAAGAATATCCTTAATTCCACTTTTAAACTAATTCAAGCAAAATGAGTATGAATGATGTGCGCATTTCTAAATTTCAGTACTGAAAAGAAGCCAAGAATTTTTTTTTTGTAGATGCTTTTTGAAATTTTGACTTACCGTCAGTCCCGGCATCTCTATCGTTGGTTGAGTTACTGTAAAAACACAACCAAGGCATCCATGATTCAAAATTTGAAAATAAAGTCTGCTCAGGGGCTTTGGCGTTAGTCTGAAGTTTTCCTTAGTTTGTGATGAAAAATGGTTCCTCATTAGAAGTAAAGAACGTGGAAAATGAAAAGTTAGCACTTTTTTGGACACCATTCTTCAAATGTAGTCGGCGATAGCTATGTTAATTATTACTGTCGCTGTGTCATTGGAGTATGCCTTGATACAAACTTCGTCTGCACTAATTTACTTACCGTGTACATTCCACTTTTGTGTCCATTTATAGCCTCGTCTAGTTATCAGTGCAAGAGTTATTTATTTTTCGGATGCATAAATAGTACCGTTGCAAACATGAGCTTCTCCGGGGTGAAAACAAAAATAGGAACATTACAGTAACTTCACGAAATTTGGTGTTTGATTAATAGAGCATTGGCTCCCAAAAAATTACACGACAGTTCATTCTCTGAATCAGAAAATACTTGTGTATGCCAGAAATTGAAATTCACTTGTTCCCACCGTCGATTACAAGACTGTAGAGTTTGTTGTGTCAGAGACCTTGTAGTGTGTTGAAGAGTTGGTAGACTAGAATTTTCAAGTTAGAAGCCTATCTCAATGGTTCCATCTCCTCTCTAGATTTAGTGAGATTAATTTGCTGACTACAAAATTACACATGCTCCAACCATCGATTGCATGATTTAGTTTGGTGCATCAGATACCTTAGATTTTTAAATATGCGGTTAATTTTTAACTATTTTAAAGTAAAAATCCGTCATTAATATAGTAGGTAGCTCATCTCCATGACTCCTGTATGCACCTTACGTAAAGGAGGCGTTGCTCATATCTACTCTCGACCTAATGAGAGTCAATAAATGGTTGATATATTTTGCTCGAATCCGTGTCACATATTTTACATGTTTTGGTATTATCAATAGCACTTTAATTTTCTGTAAACTGATGATGATCACACAGCTAAAAGAATAATTGTAAAATAAATATAAAATCAGAGATTTACATGTTCTAGAATATTAACAAAGCCTTTTTTTTATCTTATTGTAGAAAGTGAACAAATACTGGCGATGGTAGATCGCTCAAGAAAGTTAGAAAAAATGAACTCAAGCTTGAGGTCAAAAATTAATAAGGTAAATCATATCTTCTTGATCAGTAATTCACTATTAAAACCTGACGACCATTTGATGACCTGATGACAATTCACAATGATAACCTATGGACAATTTGAACACGTGTGTGTAATTCTCTTGTCTATACACGAAAAAATTCCAAATCAGTATTTGTGTAATATTTTTCAGTCGTAAATGCATGGTAACGCAAATAATTTCAACGATTGGCACCTTATAACCTGAGTATTGTCACGGCATGTTGCTATTATTCCTTTGAAAAACATGTAAAATTGAAGGGGATCATTTACAGCGCAGGTTACACCGCAGCCAACGAGTTTCTTAAGAACGACTTCATTTGATGTACAGATTAATCAATACAAGGAAATGATGCACACATAAATTTCAAAAAATTTCCCATTTTCCCCCACTGTGAAGATATATTCCTCGAAGGAGCGGTATTTCATTTCCCGCCCACTCTGACTTCCATGGCAATGTTTTCCTGAACGTCGTTCGGCACGCAACCAAATTTGTTCCATCGTAATAAATTCTAAACATGACCGCACATCCAAGTCCAGATGCAGACTTAAACTGGACAAAAACCACGGCCATAAAACACTGAACAGTTAAGAGCGTCAGCAAAGGAGCATCTTTTTTACCCTGGAGAAGACGCCGCAAGGCACAAAGGCGTGCGCATCTGACGAATTTCCTAGAATACGAAGTGCACGAGGGCATTTTTAGCAAATTCTCCTCCCTAGCGGTCACCTGGGACTGGCCAGCCCATGCACAAACAGTGCACAGATGTTCGTCTCTCCTTACTTGGACGGTCGGTCAGTCTTCCCGTAATTGATCACGCTTCTTCACAACAGTTCATTCAGAGCTTGCAGAAATCGCTTACCTCGGAACACTTGGCGTGAAATAATTGTGGCTCCATCGGGTGCTGATTAGCTCGTTTCATAGGTCCTTTTTAAGGCCCTCGCGTACTTTGAGTTCTTTTGAGCGGATGTTCTACGTTTGGTTTTCATAAAATGGATTTCTTGTTACCTATTTTTGCAATCCACGCAGAGAAAAATAAAATTGTTTAGAAATGAAATTGCCTCGCTTGGTAGAATTTAACGCGTTTGTTACATCCCACGACAGGCTTGGCGAAGATGTACGTCCATCGCATATAATTTCAAGAAGAGAATGAAGGATGATTGTCGTGAAGACGATTTAGTATTTTGTTTCCGTCAGAAGGTGATGAGAGGTTCGGAGATCAAAGGACGGAGAAAGGACGTAGAACTTGCTTATTTTATTTCAGGTGACTAACTTAGATTAGAAGTACAGATTTTTAAGCAGAAATGAGGTAATAATTACTTCTAAATCCCGCACGTACAATAGCAGCAGCAGCAGTAGTTTGTTGGTTCATACACGTCTATGATGGAGAAAAACCCTGACGCTCGCACGTTGTGGCTTGTGGCACACGTTGGAACTGCCGAAGGTTTGTTTGGGCGCTTCTCTCTCTAAACTATGTTTCTGACAGCGAAATTGTCAAACGTAAATTGTTTGAAAACCCGGTCCCTAAGCTGAAATAAATTTAGTCTGACATTTTGAGAATTTTTATTACTATACGATAAGTATCCACATCTCACTTCGACCAAGGCTTCATGTTATGAATTTCTTCCATAAAAACGAGTTAAGAAGAAATCAAATCTAAACGTTTCCAGCTCATAAGGACGTTGCTGGGCGGTGAAACCTGCAGTTGAAGCTGGATCAAAAATTATAAATGATGGTTCGGACATCGCAAGTTTCAACGGTCGTCTCTCCCTCCTGAATAGACAAATTTTATCAAGGAAATTTCGGAATCAGATCCCGTAAATTATACAATATTCAAAGTGAAAACTCTTTTTATGTCATGTCCAGGAAGCACTAGCGTTTGGAAGGTAACTTGGGCTAAAGTACAACAATAAATTAAAGCAAACACTTCCGATTGAAACTCCTGGAAGTAAATATTTCTGATCGAGTTCTCACACTTACGGTAGCCGATGAGCATATTACACGTGCGAAACTACGCCTGGTTCACGTTTTGTGATGGTGTTATCGTACTGAGTCATCAAAGGCCTGGCACGATAAGATCAAGGTCAGCAGTAAACTCCGTATTCTCTCCTCTAAATTGCGGACATTAGCGATGATGTTGACAATAGAAATACCTTAGCGATATGATTCTTTTTCTGAGATAATCTATTTTCGTGAATCGATAATGTAGTTAATTTCTGTTGCGTTTACTACCGTGCGAAGACCTCAAATTGTAGATACATGAACTTGAGTAAATATATATCGCGCCATTAGAATTATGAATACGTTAACGACGTAAAGGTGATCTGTATTTGTTCCGGTATTTTATCTGGGGTGTGTTTTGCGTTAAAATGTACCTCCATGTTTCTCAATTACAACTCAAAACTTAATTCTGTCGAACGCCTTATTTATCATACCTCGTAACAAACATTCTGTGTCTCGTCCTCCCTTCTGCAAGTAAACGAGAATGTCTGCTATTGAGCAAGCAGCTGCAAACATTTTCAGCACTTTATTGAAGCAGTGCTTCATCAACGGCTCTAGCACGCGGAAGACCCGTTCTACGTATCACTTCCATTTAACTTACCCATAACCATAAACATTTCCATTCGTCATCTCTTGACCTTTCTGGCTTATTGCAGGCTCTAGGTCAGCTGAGTTACGTCGTGGCATTTACGAGCACATTTACAGCCGATAATTAACTATGCAACCTAAATGAATTATGGCACTCGATGGATAGCAATGGCTGACGAGCCGAGCTGCAGGACGCCAGGCTGTGAGCAAAGTATATTTTCTATGTACTTTAGGAGAGACGGCCTACTGAAGAAAGTAGGGCATCTTAATTATTTGGTCTAAGTCAATCAGTGGGGTAATATGATGTGAGAAAAGATGATATGTCGGCTAGATAAATAATTTGCTCTATCATTTTATGGGTAATCTAAGATAAGAGAGCAAGATTGAGGAACTTGCCGGTTTTTAAATTTTTACATCATGAAATGATTGAGAGACATCATGGTACTGGGCATGGGGGGAAATTTTTTCCCAAAATGTCTGAATCGAGAAGAAGGCGAAGGTTTTTAACATCAGATACACGACAACAAATTTAAAGCCCTTACATTGTAAAGGCAAAAATTTCCACTATTCAATTCCTGAAATGAACATAAGGCTTTACGTCAACGTCGACCGCCAGCGCAGAATATAACAGCAATGTCAGTCATGAGCGATGGATGACACGGGAGACGCGCTATCTCTTCTCAAAAATGATTTATGAAATTCTGAGCGCTTGTGAATTATTCTGAATTAACCTATCCTTACCGTCGTATTAGAATTTATTGCATTTAAATATGTCAAATAACCGGCGAGATGTTCATACGAGTGATAGCTGAAAAAAATTTCAATTCAAGGGGCTTGTGAAGTAAAGGCAAAAAATAAAATTCAACGAAGAATTCGAAGGCATTGCACTTTGAGGAACCGAAGCACATGAAACTGATTGCTACTGAAACAAAAATTTATTCTCCAATCACTTAAATTTGTAAAAAAATTAGGTATCGAGATTGTGGACAGAAAATGAAGTAGTCGTTATTAGAATTGGAATTTGTGTCAGAATATCGCGATGTGAGGATGGTCGCTAGTTCGCTTCTACGCTATTATATCAAACGCCGACATTTATTTCTGAAATCATGTTTTCTAACGTGTGTTGAATATTTTGTGTATGTTACGAATCTATTTTGCGTCAAGTTGGACGGGATGAGAGAAAGCTTGTTATGATGTTTCCTTCGCGTCGGTTTGCAAGAAAAACGTCGTGACTGAAAGTCTCTACTCACAGTATAATTAATGAATATCTGCCTGAGGGGTACTTTTTTGCTTCGTTTTATCTAAAGCCCGTCTACCTTTTAATAGAGAGTTTATGTTACAACTTGCTTCCGAATCAGTGCATTTAATGCATGTAAATAAATACGTAAATAAATGATTTAAATAGCACGTGAATTGTTTGGAAATTCAGCCCCTGAGCTGCGACAAATCTGGTCGGATATTTTGAGAATTTTTTTACTGTGTGTTAAGTACCCACGCCTCATTTCAACCAAAGTTTTATATTTTCAGTTTCCTCCATTAAAATGCGTTAAGAATAAATAAAATAGTGTATTAAATATTGTAAATGATTGTTTGGACATCGCAATTCAAAACGGTCGTCTTTTCTCAGTGAAAAGGCGAATTTTAAATTGATTATTGGTCGGGAGCTGAGACTTTGGAACAGAGAAAATGTCTTAAACTGAGTGTCAGGAACTGAACAATTATGCGTAAAGCAGTTTCTGCAATCGAACGAATGCGTGAAACCAAATTTTCAGAACTGAGAGCCTGGAACCGAGTTTCAGGAACCTTGGAACCTTGAGAATGTCTGGAACTGAATTTCTGGAACCGAAATCCTGGAAATGAGCATCTGTACTTGGCGCTTACGCTGATTTGTAACTCTAATCTTCCGTAACAACATGCGCAAATGCCCCTTCAAGACTGGCAACGTAAGTCAATAGTCATTGCAAGAAGAGTGAATTTGGACTTAGTTCATAAATTGACAGTATTAGATACCATTTTCTGAAGGATACCTCTGTTGTCGGATGAAAGCGACTACCCAACGACACACAGTGTTCATTCGTTTTGATAAATAATCAGCCGAGCTGCAGAAGTAAAAGCATCTTTATATAATGGCTTGAGACTTTTGAAAAGTCACTGAGATGTGTGCTGCTCCTCAACGAACCAAACCCACTATTGGCACTGCATGGTCTAACGCCAAATTCTTTGACAGCATTGACCTTTAAAAGGTACCCTATGGGAATACCTCCGCATTATTTACCTTCAAACCTTGGTGTTGCTGCTCAATTTGACACCGAACACAACAGATGGGGCTCTCATTTTTTGCGAGCTAATAGGAGGGCAGAGTAGAAGTCGGCATCGGTGCCCTGTTGCTCGCTAGCTCGGAGCGTGTGATCCACCGGACAAACGCGCCGTGATCTGCCCCAGTCCAGCCCGCCAAACCGGCCCGGGCATCCGACGGAGTCCCTTGTGGTCTTGAGGTGAGGATACCTGCCTCACCCTGAGACCCGAGTTTGACTTCAGGTATGGAAAGATGATCATAAGGAATTCGCAGTGTTTGTGTGTGTGTGTGT
>JACJUY010001033.1:25933-57978 GCA_014220935.1 Platorchestia sp. MABIK | reverse complement strand
GGGCAATACACTCGCTACACACACCGAGGAAGTGTGTGACAGTGCAATACACTCGCTACACACACCGAGGAAGTGTGTGGCAGTGCAATACACTCGCTACTCACACCGAGGAAGTGTGTGACAGTGCAATACACTCGCTACACACACCGAGGAAGTGTGTGGCATTGCAATACACTCGCTACACACACCGAGGAAGTGTGTGGCAGTTCAATACACTCGCTACTCACACCGAGGAAGTGTGTGGCAGTGCAATACACTCGCTACACACACCGAGGAAGTGTGTGGCAGTGCAATACACTCGCTACACACACCGAAGAAGTGTGTGGCAGTGCAATACACTCGCTACACACACCGATGAAGTGTGTGGCAGTGCAATACACTCGCTACACACACCGATGAAGTGTGGCAGTGCAATACACTCGCTACACACACCGAGGAAGTGTGGCAGTGCAATACACTCGCTACACACACCGAGGAAGTGTGGCAGTGCAATACACTCGCTACACACAACGAGGAAGTGTGGCAGTGCAATACACTCGCTACACACACCGAGGAAGTGTGGCAGTGCAATACACTCGCTACACACACCGAGGAAGTGTGTGGCAGTACAATACACTCGCTACTCACACCGAGGAAGTGTGCGGCAGTGCAATACACGCGCTACACACACCGAGGAAGTGTGGCAGCGCGGCACACCGATTTAACCAGCTTATTTGTGAGGGGTCACGCTGCCCTGGCTGAGCAAATACCAACTCAAGGAGAGGCTAGACACGCCGGCCCTCAGTAAAGATCTGTTTATTTGCCACTCAAATACTTAGATTTAACCTACCCGAGAAACAATGACCTCTTAATGACGTCGTTATAAACTTATCGAGTGCCGTTGCTCTCTCTCTCTCAAGCGAAAGAGCAAATTCAGCAGAGTTAAATGTTGTTTTTCTGCATCGGGTGCGCCAGCACCGGCGGATTAAAAAGAAGTGATTCAAAAGTGAAATGTTCGCGACAAAAAAAGTCAAGCGTCTTGGCTAATTCATGTTTATGAGTGACAAGTATGGCCACGTCCAAGACGAGCAAAAAAATCAAGAAGCCTCCTCGTTCAGAAAAGGTTAGAGAGTCTTGAGCCTCAGAGCGAGCTTCGTAATGTGTACGAAACACGCTGGAGTTGCGTTGAATGCGCCCCAACACAATAAGAAGCTTGATACTCAATATTCTAATTTATTTACCTGCCGTTGTCGTTTTCAATTTGTTGGCTGGTTGGTGCTGATTTTTTGTTGTTCTTCTGACTTACATTTTTCGCGATGGAAAGGTAAGTTGAATAAGAAGAAGGGCACGGGTCAGACTCGTAAGCACACTTGGGTTACCTTGACCAGGCACGCAGGGGGGTGGTATTCCCAAGCCCATTAGCGTCGGATTCAAACCCTCACATCGCCTTGGTTTTATTCTTGCTCAGCGATGTGTTTCATTTAATATAAATATTCTTGTTCATGCGAGGTTTTAGTTCATCTCGCCGTTTTCTTGTGTTTTTGAGTACATATGTTAACATCCGTGAGTAGCTATGGTACAATGCAGCGTTTTCATGTAATATTTAGGTCAAATAAATAAAAAATTAAATTGAAGAAATAAAGCAGTGGTTTAATAATACTGTGAAATCTTCAATTTACGTGTCATTCCAGGTGCATTTGAGAATCAAAATTTGTAACTTTGTTCATTTACGGGATTATTCCATAAAACAAACGTTAGTTTAATATAAATAAATATGGAAACTCTAGGTTTTACTTCGACACACTCAGAATTGAATAAATCGAAATAAGTTTCTGGTGAAAACTGAGAAAATTGTGCGGTCACAAACTTCAAGTAGCGCTAAGTTCTGTCACAAAAATAACTTATCCTCGTCCTGCAGCGAAAACTCAAAAAAATTTCGCGCAATTTGCGTAATTATTCTCAGTTTTTGTTGTGCGACTCCAAGCGTTCTCCTACAAAAATCTATTATTTACATCGCCTCGAATATCAATTTTTCTTGAGAACGAAATTCTTGAAATAGATTTGTAAATTTCTTTTCAAGCGATCGAAAATATTGCACTTCACTTCTGTAAGCCTTTTTTTAGATATGTGCTGAAACCAAGCAGCTAAATTTGACCTGGCAGGAGGCCAAATTCTGAATAAAAGAATTAGCTGAGGTTCAAGTTTGGTTTAAATTTCACAACTGAATTTAAATTAAATAGTTTCAGGAACAGATTTGTGTGTAAATTCCATCAATCCTTATCACTGGAATTACATTTCTCAATCACACATAAAGCTACGACTATAGGTGAACCTAGATAAATTGTGGAAGGTAATTAAGCATATTTTTCATCGGCTGCTTTTCAAAAAAGTGCCAGCTGTCACCATTGAGACAACCTGCATCAACACTCGATCAATTCATGAACGCCGCGCTAACGAGCCCCGAAAACCCGAGTGCTGGAAGTCACAACCTCCGAGAAAAGCAGATGTAAACTTGTACCCAATTAGTAACTTCTCTAGACTGCAATTAGAGAGCCCCACTGAAAATCTTTAAAAAGATCGAATTTTAAATTAATGTTCCTTAGATGCTTGAACATTACTTTTCCATATTCCCAGCGCATGTGTAATGTACCCACACGAATAATAACGTATCCGCACGCATGTTGATACACAAACACAGTATATTATTAGTATTATTAATCCATTGCCTATGTTAATACTCCTTCATGCATATTAATCACATTCCTAAACATATTTTCATCTAATACTATTTATTCGCAAATGTGCATGGAGATAAAACAAGTATTTGGACTGAAAACTTTTAATTTTAAAGTATTCATTTAAGATACATACGTATCGAAACCGCAGAAAATATACGATCAACAACAGCAAACATAATTAAGGAATATAAATAAAATGTCTATCGGGTGCATGAATTTAAATGAAATTCATCTTAATATGTAGCGTAGTGAAACAAGTATTTAAACTTGAAAGATATCTGAAAAAATTTTATCTACAGGACCTCCATTTACAACTACTATTTTTAAGTAGTTCCCATAAGTTTTTACGAATTCTTGGTAAGATTTGAGTGGAACCTTAGCCTATTCTTAACCCTGGGATGGACCCTATACAAATACATCTATGCCCATATTTCCTGTGGCTTGAATATTACGTTTACGCACGCAGTGAATAGGAACAAATACATCTAGGGTAAGTTCCGTTATTTCGACCGTTCCTCATTCTCGTACAGATAACATTGAAATGGAAATAACACTACTAGTATTAGATAGCTAGTGCAAGGGTGAACCTTGTTACACACTTCCGACATTTAATGACTAGTTGTGTTCCGACTAGTGGTGTTATTTCCATATAAATGCTTTTTGGACGATAATGAGAACGTTCGAAATAACGGAACTTACCCTATGCCGATAATTCCTGTGACTTAAATACAGTGTGTCCCAGAAGTTGCACACCATCATGGTTTTTATAAGAATGCATTTGTATATACAATACTTGAGCCACAGAGCGGTATGTTACCCCATCTCCTCCAAACACAAAAACCAATGGAACTTTTTCTTGAACTGTTAGTGTCTCACCCATAACAGATCTAATCTGAAACATAAAAAAAGAAACACAAATTATTGAATGGTGCGCGACTTCTGGGACACCCTGCATTGTTGTCACCCGCAGTGAATAGAAACAAGTAAATGTACGCCATTAATTCATGTGACTCATATATTATGTTTACACCTGCAGTGAAAAGAAACTTGAATCACAGATACATTCATCAAGTGCATCCAGCTATACAAGTCAAAAGCTCCGATGGTTACAGAGAGAAAAAATTGTACATAGATACACGCCGGCTGTGATTATTATAATGGAATCCTTAACACGTTAATTACGCCGAGTTAAACTGGAGTTCAATATTTAACTCAAATCAGGGTTAATTTTAGAGATCAATTTTGAAAATAACGAACACTAAATAGATCGCGTCTTCATTTAGTTTTCATTTGGCATTTATTTAAATTGAGTTAGTGACTGCTGGTCGCTCAGCAGCATTATGAAAATCCCCTCAGTGACTACCGGTGGGTCACGTCACACTAAAAGTGTTAATTTCGTTTTTTAAATCATATTATATTCTCAACTTCCAGCGGTTTCCGTCGATGTATTATTTTCTTTTGACGTATCACGGCGTCAAATCTTCATAAACTGTTGTTAAATGAATATTTTGGCCGACCCAAATGCTTGCATTGCGTGACTATCTGTATCACGCTAGCACCTTCAAACAAAAAGTTCATTGCGCTTGCCTAGCAGAAAATGTTCGTGGGGAAACTTCTCATTTTAGCCGAACATCTCACAAGCTGCGAGGCTTGCCCAGCTGCTGCTCGGCAGCGCTCGAGTTCCTATGTGAACCATTTCTAACTTGTGATGAAAGGAAATATTCTTGCACTTTGCGCTACAGTGCAACTCTGGATATTCTGATCTTGAGCAGTTCACTAACGAAAGAACTTACAAAGCCAGAGCTCACTGCAGTGCTATATTACAGCTGTGGTTTTCGTGTTAGACAAAATATCATCTCGCAGTAATTCGCCCTAGTAATATTACGTCGATATGGCATAATAATAATTATACTCAGCTTAACACAGCACGGAAATTCATCCATTGTTTCCATAAAAAACACAATCTCCTTATAGTAATTCATTCTTACAATAATATGCAGTTGTGGTACAATAATAATAGATCAACGTTAACAAGGAGATTGAGCTTGTTTCTATGACGAATGAGACAAAGTATGGGAATAATTACGTATGTGTAGCACCTGTGGACAAGAAACATGTAGGACAGTTATGAATAAGCTAAAGTAATGACATGTTAACAAAAAGATGCTAGATCACTAATTTTCTATTTTTAAGCGCAATGTTAACTTAATTCAAACTGAAGAGAGTATAGATCTCGACTGTGGGTCGTGCATTTGTTTTGCAGTTTGCATGGAATTTCAGTAAAAATAAATTTTTCCTCTCAATTTTACTCCTGTTCGACAAAGTTCATTTTGAATTAGGAAATCTTGGTCTGTGGAACGCACAAGCGCAATCCCACTCGGATGAAGCGATGTCCCCGTCACTGCTGCACACGCTAAAACTAATTGGAATATTGCACAGCACTGCTGACCTTTGGAAATGCGCAGGGAAAGAAGACGATACGATCGATGTTTGTCAACAGGAGATTCGTTCTTTCCGAGACACTCGCTTACGAATGCAGGTCATTTGTGCGCCTTCTTCCAAGTGCTCCAAGTGTTACCATATGACGCAACTTTCAGGCCAGATGTAGAATTAGGTTACGCCGCTTTTTATTTTCTCATTGACTTCGATCTTCAAAAATGGCCTTTGCACCTTTTCTATTACATAAATACTGTTTGGAGAAGTTCAACTTCACCAATTATTCAGACAAGCCCGATTGCGGCAACACAAAGCGAGTAATCAAGTAATTTGTAGCCAAAGTTAATCAAGCATTGAAGGTTGCCGTGAAAATTTCGGTTGGAGTTCGCATATCGGCAGGATTATCGAGCTGCTCCAGAATAGTCTTTTTTACTGAGATGTGAATTTTGCCCTTCAAAATATATGAAATGCACATTAACGTGGACTATATGCATGAGTTCTTCACTAGCAGTTGCTCTCATTAAGTTAGAGGAGAGAAAAAAAGATTGCAACGCTCAAATTCCTCGGAACACGCTTGTTTAAATTAGAAGGGAGCAACAGGGGCCAATTTTTCAAATGACTTACGATGTAGTAGCGATACCGTTCGTAGCGTAGGATCTTCAGAATCGACTTGGCTACGATAAGTGCCACAGTACGTAGCATATCTAAATCGAAATTGAAGCCACTCAACGTGTTTTTTCTACCGTTATCATTGACATACAGCGTTCCCTGAAAGTGTCTGGAAATCTTGAAAAATGTTTTCGTTCGTAATTTACATACCTCAGGAAAAAGGAAAATGAAATTTGAGAATAAAATACATATCTCAATCATGTGCATGAATGTCAATTTTGAGAGCACGTGTGACACAAAACAAAAGTCATAACAAAATCCCAACAACTACAGAAGAAAAAAGTATCTGACCATTGTAAAACTTTTTATTTCTTATCTGTAATATGGTGATCGGTGAGGCCTTTCTAACCGATCACTTGCATGTATTTATTTTTATAATTCTTAGCCATGATGAAACAATGTTCAGGAGTAATCTCGGTCTATTCCTCACGGCAGACAGCTTCCAATTCCATCTAGAGCTTTTGGATTTCTCTTGTAAATATGAGATGTAAAGCAACACGAAAGATACTCAATAGAATTGAAATCTTGCATTTTAGATGACCTTTCCAACACGTTAATTTTAGCTTTTCAAAGGTAAGTAATCCCAATTTTTACTTGGTGTTAAAAATTTCTATCAGGCTGAAAAATTCAACAGTATCCTAGACCCAATTTTTCAGTATAAACTCCTATCAAATAAATTCCTTTTTTCATGATTCCATCAATTCTATGAAGACTACTAAAACCTGCTGAACTAAATGAGCCTCATAGCATTAGTATGCCTCCTCAGTGCTTGATGATAGGGTCGGTGTTCATAAGGTTATTTCTCTCACCAGTTCTGCCAAAAGCCTGTTTTATAATATTTGGGCTAAATAGATGGACTTTTGTTTTGTCTTGACCATAATATGGTACTACAATAAAAAGACTTCTGAACGTCATACCTAGCGAACTTCTAACGCTTATTTAGGTAGCAAGGCATCAACAGGCGTCTGATGTGGACGGCGTCCTTTCAAGATCAAGATCAAGTCCTTTAAAGATCAAGTCCTTTCAGGATAAAGTCCTTTCAGGATCAAGTCCTTTCAGGATCAAGTCCTTTCAGGATCAAGTCCTTTCAGGATCAAGTCCTTTCAGGATCAAGTCCTTTCAGGATCAAGTCCTTTCAGGAACAAGTTCTATCAAGTCAGCCCTCTGTAAGATGCGGCATGGACACGGCGGAAAAACTGGCATTCATACCTGATTCTCTCAATTGATCTTGAATATTCGTACGAGTAAATCTCGGGTATGCAAAAACTTGTCTGACAACTTTTCTGATCCTCCTTGCGTAAACTTTAGTGTGTTCAAAAACTACTTACTGCTCTTCCAAAATTTATGAATTTGATGAGAATAACATCAATTGCTGACTGTGATACTCTCAACTGTTGAGGCATGTTTCGGATTGAGTACTTTGAATTTTATTTGAAAATTATGTTCGATTATATTTCACTAGACAGTTGATTTCTGTTCGCCATGATGACTGATGAAACGCTGGAGTATTAAGTTTTAGACCATGTCGGGCATAGCTGTAGTATTTTGTGTCATGTCACGTGATGTCACATTCGGGAAGAACATTCTAGTCACATATATTATTATTTTGAAGTGATTATTGAGTCTTATATGCAGTTTAGTATTTTTAAAACAGATTCCTTGCACTGCCCGGTTTCTTTTTTATTCTGTTCTTCTAATTATTTTAGAATTATTTCTGTATTGTTTCACATGAGTTCTTGAACAGTTCTGTGCATGCATATGATTACGTTTTATGTCTTGTATCAAATTTCAGTATCTTATCTTTTAGAATTTCTTTATTATAAACTAAAAACATTTTTTCGAGGTGCCCAGACACTTTTTTTGGGGGCGCCATAATTATTTGATGAGCGGTCTGTGAGCCAGAAATGAACACTTTCGACCTCACAGGAGAGAAGATTGAGTAGCTCACGAAATTATCGATGTCGTAAACAAATGATAAAGTCTAGTTCTCCATTAGTGAAACTGTATGAAAGATTATAACATTCTTAAGAATAATTCTAAAACCACACTACTTGGACAGAGGTATATTTTCAGTATTCCTTGAAAGAACTATCTTTCGAAGTTTTTAGTAGAATTCAGGAGATTCAGCGTTTAGACGGAAAAACAAAACCGAAGATGAAATCTCTGAGCGTGACGATTGTGTAAAGTACATGTGTGACCACAAAGCTCACACACACTGATGAAGGGATAAAGGTAATACTTCTTGACACGTGATTAGCTTGTGGCAATTTCGGTACTGCATTATACAAAAAATTGAGTCATAATTTACTAGAAAACCGATTGTCCGATTGAGGAAAATGCTTTAAATTCTGTAGATGCACTTCATCGAACTCGAAGGGAACATCAATATCACATTGGCTTTCAAATCTTTTTGTGAGATGTTGGTAACCGTGTACGAGGACGAAGGAATATTAGGAGATGGAAACGATCTAAGTGTTTTCTATTTTTATAAAAACGTTATGTTCATAATCGTGCTCAGGTAATAGAACTATGGAACAGCACTGAACTTCATAACAATTAGTTAAACTTCAAGTATGTGAGCCTTACATAAAATTAATTTAAGCTGGCTGCTTTTACAGGGCATCAATATTGCACATTTCTGCCCGATATTAGAGAAGTTTTCACATGAAAATTGGTCGACATTAACCCGGAAGTTTTTGACCCAGTCATCCTTGCCCGAGCTCCAGCTAACTGCGTGTAGCTCAAGAGGTCAATAATTTCGACGATTTTTGTGATTATCTGAATACCATCCCCAAGAGCAATCTCGAACGTGTTTCAGTTGGCAATTCCGATCTAGATTT
Source organism: Platorchestia sp. MABIK (assembly GCA_014220935.1). Classification (NCBI taxonomy): domain Eukaryota; kingdom Metazoa; phylum Arthropoda; class Malacostraca; order Amphipoda; family Talitridae; genus Platorchestia; species Platorchestia sp. MABIK. Next base: position 49,316 of record JACJUY010001033.1, on the reverse strand, counting down.
GAGTAACTGCAAGGGCGTAAACGCTTTCTGTGAGTGCCTTATGTCGTTCTTATCTGCGATCTAATTGTCGCCATGGGTTTACTTCAGGCCTAACATTTTTTCATTCTCATGCATGAGGACCGACAGAGGGAGATAAGGATAATTGGCTTAGAGATTGAAGGATTAAGGAGTTTGGAAAAAACACTTTCCTTGACTGAAAAGATGAAAAAAATTCCTGTTTAGTGATGGAAGAGCCTTGCAAAATGCATCGCATGCAAACATTTTGATTATGGTTGAAAAAACGGAAAAATATAAAACCTATGCAACATTTTTCCTGAATCACCCAATCGACACACACCTTTCTGTCTCAGAAAACAAATCAATGATTTCAAGGTAGAAGTTTAAACGGCTTAACCCTTTAACGTCCCTGAGGACTACCTTCTTCAAAATAGCCTCAATATTTTGTACTTCTTGTTAAATTTGTTCTCTAATGTGTTCGTTTAAGTTCATTGCCGAGGGGCAGTTCCTACCTCATTCAGATATAGTTGCCTACATGATGTCAGTTTCAGTCTAATGATGGTGGTTGAAACAACACTAGCATGAGTTCAAAAATACTGACATTATTATAGGGTCAACCCGAATGCCAACAGCAGAAACCGATTTTTCCCAGTACAGAACTGCCAACTCAGAGAAGGAATTCTTCCATCATCGCATGTGAAGAACTTGGAGGTAGCCAGCACTTGCGGGGCATGAGAGGTGTTACTGTATATATAGCCAGACAAAGGAGGTGACCCAGGGTTGGAACTGAGAGGCAGGCATCGAGAGGCGGGCGTGCAGTATGTACTGGCGAGCGTCCCTGTCTGGCGGTAACGGTGCGGGCAGCAGCCGGCGTGGTGCGGACACACAAGAGGCGGAGGTCGGCGTGCGCTGGTGGTGGGTCCGGGGCGGCTGGGGCGACGCGCGGGTGCTGCAACTCTCATGCCAGTTGGAGCGCAGACAGCAGTTGGGACTCTCATCATCTCATGGCAGTTGGAACTCTGACGGCAGTTGGAATTCTGACGGCAGTTGGAACTCTCATGGCAGTCGGAATGATGATGGGAGTTGGAACTCTGATGGGAGTTGGGACTCTCATGGCAGTCGGAATGATGGCAGTTGGGACTCTCATGGCAGTCGGAATGATGGGAGTTGGAACTCTGATGGGAGTTGGGATTTTGTTGGTAGTTAGAACTCTATGAGTAGTTGGAATGATGATGTTGAGAGTAGCCTGGTGGTTAGAGTGATGATGCTGAGAGTAGCATGGTAATTGGAATGACGATGCTGAGAGTAGCATGGCAATTGGAATGATGATGCTGAGAGTAGCATGGTAGTTGGAATGATGATGCTGAGAGTAGCATGGTAGTTGGAATGATGATGTTGAGAGTAGCATGGTAGTTGGAATGATGATGCTGAGAGTAGCATGGTAGTTGGAATGAAGAGTCTGGTAGCATGCGTGTAGCTGGAATGAGCGATAGAAGCTGGACTGTAGACGTTGGTGTTCTGCTCGCAGTTGAACTGAAAACGCTGCCAGTCTGCTGATGGCAGGCGATCGTGTACATTGTGAAAACAAAATCTCCCTCAATAGAGAACTGCGATAATTGTTAAGAGTAGCTTGACGTCTACAGTTAGTTTTTTTAATATCAATTTTTGAACGTATAGTTTTGATTCCGTCGTAAAGTTTTTATCATAAAGAACTTTCCCAAAGGTAGTTAAAATTCCCTTTCGAGCTTACGGCCTGAGAAAACTTCCCGTGACGTAAATTATAAACTTAAATTTTTTCATTTCTTTCCATCATGAGCTTTTATTGAGTGTTGTTCTTTCCTTTAACGCCTCTGAAGTGCTCCCCAGTGAAATAGAAAATTTGTCTACTCATTTGACCCAGCAAGAAATTAACCTATACATGTACATACACCAATATACCAATTACCTACGTATAGTAACCTACATGTCATACACCAATTACCTACATATAGTAACCTACATATCATCTGTCAACTTATCTAAAGTTGACAAACAAACGTATGGGTCTTCACGATACATATTTACAACATGAGGTAAATCGGCATCGCAAATTTTAGCAATCACGATTCCCCCTGAAAATGCTTAAATTCTTGCATCTCTGAGAGAGGCAAACTTCACCCGCTGAGGAGGAAAGCAAAGAAGGTGTAACAAAGCAAAGGTGTAACACGTCGTTTTAACAATCTTTTAAAATCAATGATATTTAACGAACTCAGTTATTGTTTTTACTAATGAAATTGCTGACAACTTTTGAATTTAAATTTGAGTTGAATTTTGAACTTCAGTTTAACCCATTGCGGTCAATGGGTTAAAGAAGCTGGTCAGTCCCGATTCTCTATTTCAATGGCTTGTTTTCTCGGTGATCACCTTCTGCAGAATTGAGACTTGATTACTTGCGATTACTGTGGTATAATGCAGACGGTAAATTCAAAGATAAAGCATCAAACGGTAGGCAAACATAAAAAAATTGAATTCGAAAGTAAGATAAAAAAGATACACCAAGATTTTAAGCACGAATAATCCATTTATCCTCATCAGGGTCTTAAGCCTTTAAAAAGTTCATTGGGTTTCATCAAGCTTTATTGTCCCTTCAATGGCCTTCTTTATCGACAAGAGCCCTTGGCTTCAGTAGGGCTCTTTGCTGTCAGCAAGTTTATTGGCTTTCATTGAAATTCTCGCCATTTCGAAGATTTTCCATGACAATGGCCCTTAACCACCTAAGAGGCTTTAGCTTAGTCTTCATTAATTAAAGGCTTTTCGGTTCAAAAGGACTTCACTTAGGCAATCATTCTTTCTAGAGGCCTTTAGCCTGCTCCATAACCTTTGAAGAATGTAAGAATACTTAGCGTTTGTCATAGACAATTGCCTTCGCGAGGCCCGGTAATTTCATTCATAATTATCTTTGTGCTTGCCTGCGAACTTAGCTAGCATTTCTCTTGGTTTTTCACCGTGTCTTTAGCTTTGTATGATGTTTTATTCGAAGCAAGTTAAAATGTATTATTTTTACTCTTGTTGTCCATACATCTCACAGCTAACGCCAAGAGGCAAAGACAGTTACTACAGGTCGAACATTAAGACAGTCCTTCTCCATGCATTCGATGAGAATTGTGGACAACTCTCTTTTTTCCCTAGAGGAAAGCACTACCAGGCTCAGCGGCCTCATGAACCCTCGAACCCTCAACACAAAGAGCAAAGCTTTAAATTTCTAGACCAAAGTAGCCACTTCAAATGAATTCATAAATATTTTGAACCTTGGCAAAGCTGGCACCAAGGGTACAGATATATAGAAAATCAAATTAGCTTGAAGCAAAATTGACACGGGGAAACACTGTCGTGGGAAAATAAAGTTTTCCATCTATAAGCCTTAAAATCAATTTATATAACAACTTACGTATACAATAGTTCCTAGAAGTTCCTTTTGTTCCTTTTTTAAACATTAAGGAAGTTCCTTTTAAACATTAAAGTAATTTTCTTTGGGAAAAAACAGTTCACTTTACTACTTCGTTAAATCCTCAATTTAAACTTGAACAGAGTTGATGCGTTCTTCAGTTCTTCACCGTCACTAAAATTGAGCCTGGCACTGATTGAATAACGGACTGACCGAACAGCCCTGGCATCAAAGCTCAACCGACCATATGCCGGTCGCGCCCATCAGTTCCCACACACACACACACAGCGCTTCGTGCAAATTGACAACACACGTCAGGTCCTCAACATAGGTTTGCCGTGGAAGAATATACACCTCGTAATTTGAAGTTTGATTTTTTATCACTATTCTTGGAAGGCATAGCAAATTTTCATCTATGGTATATTTGGCTGGAATCCGAGCCCCAAATGTTCTGCAATTCCTTCATTTGAGTCCTCCGGAGCAGTCAACCCGCATCGTGAGGACGCCGGAAAAAGGATCATTTGCCGGCGGATTTTTCCAGCGCAATGTCACGAATATGTCGCCTCCACGGGGCACATCTCGCGCTGCCTGGGGTCGACGGCCCCCAATAAATGGCTCCATCTGGTACGGTCTCCCCCCTCTACCCCATTCTTCCAGAGCTCAAGCTCAGGACTGAGCGAAACATAAAAATTGTTGTTTCCAGACAAAAGGTCTTCGTCCGTCAAGGACTTATCCTGTTGAAAGATTCATTAAAAATTAAAGAGAGGAAGATTCCTAGACTTCAAGTTAAAGAGCTTCAAAGGTACCTAATGGGGCCCAGATCTGTCGAGAGATTCGTAAAGAATTTCAGCAATAAGTGGGAAAGTAATGATAGATTCTTAAGACCTCAAGGTCTTTCAATGCGTTCCATCAATACGTATTTGAATGCGAGGTTGATTTAACAGGGCAGTCAAAATAAACTTATAACACGAGGTCCATCAAGAAATTCCCCAACTAATTGAACTTTATGTTTCTCATCTAAGTGAGTGAATTTGAAATTAGTCAAAAAAATCATTCCATATGTCTCTTCAGTAAATTTTATGATTAATGCATAATGTAGAACGCAAGTATGTCCTGGAAAAGGTAAGATTCGCCCTTTGATATAGCACAAAATGTATCGAAAAGGAGGGATAAGGCGTTAAGGGTTAAAAACTTTTAATAACACGAAAAACCAGCTCACCCAAAAATTATGGAACCGGTCCAGGAAGTTTTCTGTCACTGCGGAAGGCCACGGAAGGCACATAACTGCGCTTCCAGGACACAAACAGAGACTGCTGAGATTACAAGGCGGTCGTGAGGCAAATCGGCTTTGCTGGGAAACATCACGCTATTTTTTGGTTCCGTGAAAGCTTAGTGCCTGCAAGTTATTTTCGAAGAATTTCCGCGATGGCGGATGTTTATTTTTCAGAACCTATAAAACACATAAATTATTATCTGCAGGGAGTCACAATTGAAAAGCCGCCAGTGATTTCCGGGATATTCGTAAAAAAATGTTCAGTTACCAAATACTCCATGGTTCCGTATAGTCTGTAGCATTTTTAGATGATGATTATTTTTAAAGTCAATATACTATTCTCATAAGAAATTAGTTAATGAGTTAACATTAACTCTTTAGTCTTAAAACAAAACACGTGAGTGTCACGTGTTGTTGAAAAGTCCGTAATGTCCTCATTGGAAGACTAAATCCCATCAGTGGATAGTTTGATCTTTCCAGTTGACTAAACGGTGCATCTGAGAATGCAAGGTAAGTAATTGAAGGCTTGTGCATATACTACGAAGTCAAATGTTCCATCTTTAGTTTGTTGTTAACTCGCTTAGTGTAACAACTTTCTATAACTTGTCGACTTGAGTTTAATCTTTGCATTTAAGGAGGAGAATATATTACTTTCTACACTATATTTCAGACTATATTTCACGTGCGCAAACTTCGAAACTTTGGATTCGAAGGCTTACGAAGAATGATTCAGGCGTTTGGTTATTGTTTTGCAAAATCAATCAAAACCACAATTCCATTCCAAAAAGTCAATGTCATTATCCGGAGGTCGCTGAAGAAATTCCCTTCCCAACTTCTTGAAAAACAGAAACACTGAATTGTCGGAGAAATTGAATATATGGAAAATAATTTGAAAAAGAACTAGCCCATGCTAGGGAATAAATTGGGCGTACTATTTCCCCACGATAATGCGCGTCCTCACAGTCCTCAAGTTCCTGACCAAAAATTACAAACCTGAATAACGAGATTCTTTAAAATTATCCGTATTCCTCGCATAAATCTCCCGCTGATTATCACTAATTTTAGGCTTTGATTTTATTTCAGAGATGGAAAATTAAAAAAGAGGTAATTGAAGCTCTCAGCCAGTATATAAGAGCCTTGCTTGGAAAACATTTCAAAGATGGAATACGAAATTCGAAGAAACGTTGGGTAAAATTCATAAATTTCGGTGGTTATTACTTTGGTCAATTCATTCAGTTCTTCAAATCTGCTATACACTAAATTGTTTTTCTTTAAAATGCAATATTTTATGTATGGCAACCTAATACTAAATGACAACACTGGAGGAGCAGGATAACTCAGAAGTGTCTCTCTCTCCAAGTAATCCATATTTCTCATTGACGCGTACGTTCCTAATAGTTTGAGAAAATGTTCTCTCGTCTTTTATCAGTATACATGTATGCGCGCTCCAAAAGTTGCGTTACGGAATTTTTCTTCTAGAATTCGGGAATCCATGGCAACTTGAGTTTGTTTCTGCTGGATAAGGCAAGGATTTTCTAAAGTATTTGCTCTTATTTTGACGAAAAAATATTCCTCACCCTCCAATGCTACGCAGCGCAAGCGGCTGGAAATAAAATGCTGTTTAGCATTTGCACTCTCTTGAAATTTCCTCTTGAATCTCATATATCAGGAGCAGGTGTAACGCTACTGAATGAGGTACATTAAATCCTTATTAATTATGGCAAAAAATTGCACGTTTATTCTGCGTTGTGTTGTTCTAAAATGAAGATTTGTGTATCCTGAAGAAGGAGAAATTTAATCATCTCGCTGTTAAAGAATACGCACATGACAAATACGTTTTAAAGATTTCAAAAACATATTTCACAAGCGCGTTTAAACATTGCTGGGAGTTTTCACAGATAGACATTCATATCTTGAAGAATATTGCGATCAGTTTTTCAACAAAGGTTAAGAAAAATAATAAAGCGAGAATCAAGGCTTCAAATGAGAACACTATAATTAAAAGGGTGATCGTTAAAATTGAACGTTTCGACTCAATGAGTCATTGTCAATGAAGGATCTCAAACAAGGGTTAAGAATATGTTACACTCAGTATCAACTGTACAAAAAACAATAGAAGCGGATTAAAAAATTCTTAGCGATTCGCAGCAAGGGAGATGACTGAGGATCATTCAGATCAGATTTGAGTCGTAGAATATGGAGAGATTCGAGAATACGGAGATCGAGAGTATTGGAAGCAGAAAACAAAATACTGAAAACTTCTAATTTTTTAGGAAGGCTACATTTTTAGGCAGGAGACCGGATTGCTGGCCAAGAATGACTCGCGAGGTAAAGTTCAGTGCGATAAAGTTTCTGCTTGCATGCTCAGCAACGCGATCACGCTTTGCTCAGGCAGTAGAGTCTACATAATCAAGTGCTCACTGTGCGCGTCTGTGTTGATAGATTCCTGAAAAGAGCATAATTTTAAAGGGCATAAGAGCATAATTTTGTTAACAAGAACAAAACGAGAATCAACATGCATGAAACATTTCGATAAAAGAACGAGTTGATCTTTTTTCAATTTCTCGGATTTGTGGCCAAAATTAGGATGAATGTAGAAAAATCTTTTGTACCAACAGTGGAAGCAGGTAGAGTTGGTTGAAACTCTCTGTTTAAAAATATTTCAGAGATCGCTCGAAAAGCTGGAACGGGTGAAAAGCTGACCCAGTAGAGTTAAAAAAGCTTTTTAGAAAAGGCAATTCTTGATGACGTTCACTGACGTTTGAGTGTACTGCAAAAGCCATACACGACGGAGTTTTCACGCCATTATCTCTAAATAGGAAAGGACATAAACTGAAGAAATTTGAACCCAGGCCTGTGAAACTACTTTTGCGATAGAATGGACAGCGGAAAAAGTTGTCATGTTTCGTAAGAAGGGATTCCAAGAACGATTTGCCATTATTTTCTTCAGATTCAATCTTAAATGCGATACTGGGGTGTTCAGAGTTGAAAAAATCAGAAAGTGGAAACAACGAGATCGATTATAAAACTGTATAAAAGTATCGTCTGCGTATTGTTTGTACCGAGCTGCTGTAAATTGTGGAGGACAATCACGAAGCCTTTGTTGTTCGTGAAAGCACATGAAAATATTAGCAGAAGTGAGCCTAAAAGATGAAATACAAAATTTCAATATATTATTCGCGGCTTATTATATCCTTGACCTTCGCATTATTGCGTCTCTCTATATGTATTCGATAACACAAACCTCATCTCAATGGCACTCAGTCCACTTGCTCATCGAAAATTGTTTAACGTTTTTACTCTGTATGTTCGTATTAGTATTAATTTTAATATTCTGTTACATTTTGGTCCTTGACAAGTAAATAATAGCAACTTGTAGCTTCGTAGTTGCCGCTTAAATGAGTAATAAAGTTTGTGGTTGCCCGAGCTTTTTTTTAATTACGAAATGATAACTCGTGGCTACATGATTGACTTTAGAAAAGAAAACACAACAATTTATGATGTCTATGCTTGATTTCCATGCAGTCGTGTAAGCCGACAACTCTATTCATGACATGAAAATCCCTTCTCTTACGCTTTTAATTTGATGCCTGCTCGTGATAGTTGTCACGATATGGTCTTGTAGACAGACAGTTGTCTTGTTTGAAGATAAATCCAATAATGGACTACTCGATGCATTCTTTTGCCAGTTTAGTTCAATTTTATACTGGTAACTTTAGAATAAAATGTTCTTGAATATTCTTTTACATCCTTTTGAAATACAGAAACGTGGGTTCAATTCCATCCTGACATGAGGCAAAAATTCACATAATTGCTACGCGAGCCCTCTGTACGTTGTAACCAAGATTTGTAACTGTTGTAACCAATTCTATTGTTACCAACATTGTCACATGAATAAAAATCTGAGAGATGCTGTAAACCAACAATTATATGTTGACAAAACTCCAATTTGGAAACATTACGAATTATTCGAATGTCCATTATATATTTCCACCGAAGTTTGCTGTCTTTAGCCTAGTGACCACTCATTTCGATTAAAAGAATTGACGTTTAAACGTCTATTTATGAGCGAGGTATTTCTTCTTACAAGGAAAAAGAAGAAGTTGAACATTATTTGTCTCGATTTGAAGTAGGTATCGGCTTGATCAGGAGTAACTGTCATTGCACTTTGGAAATGGTTACAAGGCCTTTGAAAATCTTTATAAGATATGAAATGTTTCAAATTGAGTGAAACAAAATATCATTTAACGATCTATAAATTTTATTGAACGATAACTGGACAGTAGTTTAGGGTGGGACTATACAGTAAATTAATGGAAGACTTGTAACACAAAAAATACTGATTAAGCGTTTAACACGAATTTTGATTGCATTGCATGTTGTATGTTGAATAGAAAATGCATTTTCCGCGAGAAAACAAATTTGTAACTTTATTTACTTAGGACAAGAACGCATTGGCACAGGATTAGAACTTAGCTCAAAATTTTTTTCCATTTTCGTCATCGACTTGATCAGGGGCTTGTGAAAAGAAGTTCAGCTTATTTAGAGTACGTATACATGTACATGGAGAATATCAAATATACTAGTAGCAGTCGTTTTGGTGACGTAGAGGTTAGAAAATATTTTCACGAAGATCGAACAGACGGAAAGAGCGTAGTGTCCAGCCTCAACTGACGGTTCGTGTTCGCAAGAAGAGAGTAGTAGTGCAGTTTCTACACTAAGAGAAATCTTAACTCATGTTGATACTTCAAAAAACAATTAAGAGTAATTCTGATGCATGTGAGGGGGTCAAACCTTCATTCACAGAAATCTGCATACATGAGGGTATATATATATATAGCAAACCTTAATTGAGAGAGACATTGACTCATTAGGGCATGTCAGACCTTCATAGAGAAAGATCTTGACACATATGGATGCATCATCTTTGATCTCCTGCTGATGCGATTGAGAAGTTAGCATATATCTACTTTTAAAACAATGAAAATTTTCCAATTAAAAAATGAGCTGCTCCTGAAAATTTATACATCGAATGATATTCTCTCAAGGAATATGAAGAAACTTACTGTTTCAGTTTCAGTTTTAGATAGTCTCAGTTTACATGCAAAGTTATTACTAAATTGAGAACGTGAAGCTTCTTAGTGAAGTGCCGATGATTCACTTTAATCGAGCATCTCGTCGTTGGCACACTTATATGTTCCGTATCGTTCTCGGTGCTGGAAAGTTTATCTTCATATGATTATATTTAGGGACAAGTTTGGCAAACAAAAGTGAATCAAGAACGTATTCCATTTGCTCTTAGAGTGAACTAAACGTCTGACCTAAAAAAAAAGACAAGATACAGAATCCGTCTTCAGTAGAATTTTTCTCATTTACGTCCGCATTTACAAAAATCAGGCAGAAGTAATGATTCCTAAAGCCCTGCAACTTGTGCAGGAAAGCAATTAGTCTGAAATGTTGACTGCGTCAGCGCAGTTGCCACAGTTTTTCAAGTTAGATCGGAAGTAGCAGAGTCTGAAATGTACTTCACTGCTCGAAAAACTTGACTTTTTAAGAAGTGTAAAAAATGTAATTGTGCGATATTTCACCTCGTATGTAAAAATCTTCTTTAAAAAAGGGATTGAAATAATTGAAACGCTATTTATTTACACTGATACGTAAAGGAGAAATTTACTCGCGTAGTGGTACACATCTATCCCAATACGCAGCAACGTATAACGCGTGTAAAAGTTATTTTTTTGAAAATAACGCCTAGGCACAACTGCCGGTATAACATCGCGTTAAAAATAGCCCATGTTAAGCAGACCGTTTTGAGGCACATCACTTATACGGAAAAAATTGATTACGAGGAAATTCTAACTAATGAATTCATTCAGTCGGGGACTTTCAGACTGAATGAATTCATCTGTGAGAATTCCGGCATGATCAATTTTTGCCGTATTGGTAATGTTCCACAAAACGTTCTGTTGAACATTGGCTAACTCAGCTCTCATTAAAAAGCAACAGCAGAGTTAGAGAACTTGTTGCGATAAGCACAAGATGATTTGCAATGCTCAGCAGTGCTGGCACTGCAAATTTTCTTTTTGCATATCTGTTATATAAATTCCAAGGGTCTAGAACAGAACATATCCATTAGACAGTCAGAAGGCGCCTGACCAGCTAGACGTTGCGCCTCCAGTTTCTGTGTCGGATGCCGAAGATTCCTCCATGTCCACTGCAGCCCAGACTTGGACGGGCTTCCAAGCGAACAAACTAACTCACCAATAGCCAGAGGAAATTCCCTCTGACTCTGTGGAAGGTTTTTTGTCCCAGCGAAGACGATCATCTTCAGCAGCGAGGCTGCCCGGGCCGGAGGCTAGTGCAACTAGCCTGGTCGACCTTTCTGGAAAAAATAATCGAATCTTTCGTCATCATCATGAATGTGTTGTTTACTTACGCGCAATGCGAATGTTTCCGGTTCTATTATATTTCGAAGGAGGATGTCGAGGTATTTAGGTTGGATTCAATTTATGCTTAAAAATAAAGGTTATGCATTACTAGATTGGTTTTCCGTTCACTTGACTTTACTGCATGCGTCACCTAGCAAAGAAACATGTCGGAAAGCGTTTTTTAATTTTCATAAATTTGAGGCATTTGCTACTCGAACGACGTATTTTACAACGTAAGAACTTTCATTCTGGAAAAATAGCCTTGAGAACTTGATTTAAAAAACAACAATGAAACAAATACGATTCCGTACGAGGTTTCAGGTTAAGATTTTAACTATAATTGATGGGCTACCGCACATTCTTGACAAGGTACACTGAGGTACGATGACGAAACAACCCTGATGCAAGACTTGCTACCGACGCAAGAAATGCCACACCGAAGCGGCCATTTCTTACTGGAGAATTGGCTCCTCGATTCGAAAGGTGGTTATGTGGCATTTTCATTACTGAATCACGGTTTTTGGTTCAACATTGAGAGTGCAAGTTGAAAAAAATGGATCCCCCAGATCAAACTCAGTGTGATCTTTATATTCCACGCTTAAAAGTACTTGATGTAAAAAAAAAAGCCTTATGTAATTTTTAATTTCTTCGAATAGTGTGATAACTGTCGAGCGAAATTTGACGCGAATACAGTGCACAAAATTAAGAGCTCGGCTTCAACGGTGTTGTGATTCGCTGATTCCGTCTTCCATCATAACTAATATCTAAAAATTAAGTAATATTTTTCAAAACTCTATCCAATTTGGGAGAAAAGTAATTTTACGATTGGTACTAGTGTGCAGAAATTTTGAGCTCAATATATGATCATGAGCACAGCTAATTAACGAAGCTTTGCGACCACTGCATGACAGGAATTTAATCAGCATGCAATTCCTTGCGATGATATTTGTTCATTTCTGGTTGAAATGTTGGATCGAATGTTAGTTCCAATCATGCGTTGTTTTCAGATTTTTGATGGAAGAGGAGAAAAAGTGATCGAGCGTCTGGTAGCAAAACCTTGTTTTCCCTCCTGATACACCAAAAAAAACTCGTGAATGTACAACATATACGTACGATTATTCATAATTTATTTTGACACAAGATGGGAAAGAGAATTAAGCAGTTTACGCAAGTCCCGGCTTACCCTGAAAATCAACAAAAAATGTTTCCTGTAATAAGATTTCCAATATGAACAAATATTTTACATGTTTAAGAATTAGACTATAGTGAGATCTTGAAAATTTTTCAATTTATCCCCAAAAATATTAAAGTAAGGAAGTTTGGAATTATCTATACTATATTGCAAACCTGTAATTTCAAAACAAACACATCTTTTTCTCAACGGGTTTGGATTCACAATTTCCTCTCAAGCTACGGATAACATGCAATGCCCGCACTTTGACCGATAAATTTTCTTTATTGATTTTTCGAGCCTTTTAATAGAATTCTCGTTAAGTAAGTAAAACTGTGGGTACTTGCAAAGCGAGCACCCATTTGGTTTTAACCACATCCTTTTATTCATCTTATTTTTCACCATACGTAGTCGGGGCGCGGTGGTCACTTGCTTCTTCTGTACTTTTGTTTGCTCAAAGTTCAGTGCGCTTGCAGAAGCGGTATTGCAAGGTGGTGAGGTGTCAAGTCGCTTCCCGTCCGTCTTGCCTTCGGCTATGCTGATGCTAAGACCGGGGACGGCACCGTGCAGGAACGCTTAGAATTATAAAATATTCGTGCTGAGGCTAGGCTGTGGGAGATTTTAATTTCAGTGAGTTTGAACATAGGAAGTGATGTAAACTAGTGGTTTCTTTGCTTATACTGAATTTTAGTCCAGACTGACACCAATGTGGAAATGCGTTCAATCAAAGATGATTTTTGTGCTTGAGCGTTTAAGAAATATATTTATAAGTTTAAATGCGGTTTATTTTTAAAATTATTCCCTTAGTCTTTAGGAAAATATTCTTGATTTTTCCTTATCAAACTTAGATGACGTGCTTTAAAGTTCTCATTCGTCGGAATCAACCAATTTTAAAGTCATAACGCGTGATTTTTGTTTGTATATCAAATGACTAAGAGATCTGGGTTTTGGAGGTTTTGAAAAAATAGCAGAGCTTAGACAATCTCGAAGCTTTGCTCATCATCTTGAAGTCTTGTTCTAAATAAGTTATAGACCACGTTAGGCAATACCATGTTTCGGGTTTGGAGACTGTCCTCTCAATGACCCGTGAGACTTGAGAGCTGTCATCGGTCATTGCAGACGACAGGACTGCGGTCGCGTGCTCTTCTAAACCACTTGAGCAAGAAGAACTTGTTTGTCACACTCAATTTTATGCATGAAACTCAATATTATCCACGAAGCATTTCATTCAGTAAACTAAATTTCACTCACAATAATGATAGAAAATAAATGAGGCTTCCAAACTTCTATGAGAAATAGCTCTGCGTGAGAAAGCATCCGAATTTCATCAGGGCGTTGACCGCCTTCTTTAACGTGTGTGTTTTACCTGCAACTTTAATTCGTCTGGGATATCACTATCGACGAAATATTTAGTAATTTCAATGACGGGTATTAGCGGAACAGGTTTTGATGGAGTTTTCAAAGATAGTACGATAACGTAGTGTGGACCAAACAGTCCAGCAACGTATACGGAATGTTGCTATTACAGTCTGTTGCGTGATTTACGCATTTCGTGACTAAGATTGGAAGGAAACGTGACCTACAGATGGGAGCTGAATTTTTTTTGTGAACTGCTAGCTTGGATGCACGTTTTCGCTTTTAAGAGGAAAAGAGAAATCAGGTAAAATTTAAACTTCTTTCAATAAGATCATTCAACACAAATATAATTGATCACAATTTTTATTTATTTTCAGCTTTACAGATTTTCTTGTGTTTACTAGTCGGGATCTTCCAGCTCGACATTTGTTAATCGACTTCGTTCGAGTATCAGTTATGTTGAGTGGTTCTTACATTAACGGCTTGTCAATTGAACACAGAAAATCCTTCAAAATATGCAGTGCAAGTGAACCTCGGAAGAGCTCTACCTCGTTGACTGGTGCCAATCTTGCGTGATTTGTCCAACCAAGTGAACTTCATACCTGCCGGGAGTGGCGGCGTTTGCTCAAGGTAGGGTCTGAGTTAATGGCTGCTAATTAGGGCAGGAACAGGCTTGTCTGCGCACACTCTGTATTGCAATACGCAGGCACTTGCCTGTGTGCGTTCATCAGATAGACTCTTGAACGTTTAGCTCTTCATGAAATCGTTATTTAGAGGTTTTGACCAAAATACCCAGGTTATGTTTATCATCAGAAGCGTTTCTCTGTAACCATGCCATCTTATATTCTGAGTGAGGATCCCTGTTTAAAATTGCTGTAAGCCTATCGACGTTTTCGTGTTTCATCGTATAAGCAGTGTTTTCCTGGTGTGCTAGCTAAGTTTTTAATTCACCAACAGCGCGAAGTTTCTCACACGGAAGCATTCTATTCAGTCACACGAGAGGACTTTCCTTCTTTTGTTGAGTTTCTAAAGACAGTTTCTACCTCATAGATGTTGGGTTGATGCTAGGACTCCAACAAAGAACCACGCGAGGGGCTCATGCATTGATTTCTCTAAACGTGTTTCATGCTTTCGGACGTGACACATTCGTTTAAGTGCCTATTATTCGCAACAAATTGTTCTGCTTTTGCTTGTAGGACTGCAATATGTGGTGTAAAATGGGGTTAACTGCTTTAGTGGGTCTCTTTCTGCATTGTGGAATGTCCGAATGACTGTGGTGATTCAAATGTCACCATCGGGAATAGGACGCCGAATGTTCAAACAATAATAATCGTTCCTGTTCCGATATCTGCGCTATGTACCGATGATTTCCTATGAAGTTGAATTCGACAGTATATATATATATATCCATTCTAAAACAGAATTGAACTACTCTATGGTCATAAAATGCGTATGCACAGACTTAAAATTGCTGCTGTTTTGAACGACCGCGTCGCCTAGTTTGAGAGCAGTGAGGCCGAGGTAGCCTCGACAAGGATCGGTACCAAAGATGCGGTGAGGTTCCCCTGTGCTGTGAAAACTGGTGTGCTGTGTTGGGTGAGGTCGCTGGTGGCAGAGACATTTACGGTCATTTTTAAACGCTTGGTCAGCAGGGCAAGGTCGCATTACTGCTCACAAAATTATACTGAATTCCTTTTTTTGTAAATTCTGTTTTATTTTGCCTCTCTCTCTTCTCACGTGTTTCATTTCTCTCGAGTTTGTTATGGAAAGGGTGGAAGCTTTTTGACTACTGAAGTTATGCAGAATGCCATTCAATAAATAAATTTTAATTCACAGGGCAAATAAATAGTTGCGGTCTGATGCTACACTTACGTTCTAGGTTTTGATGTTGGTAACCTAATCTAAACAAATTATTTTTCTATCACCGCCTTCGATTGTTCAGAGTAGATATTAGAAAAGTTGTACGCATTGAACCGATGCTGTGATAATATATTGCAGTTGAGATGAGTTTTAGGATTTTGAACTTTTAGAACAAATTTATTTTAGAATTGAAGCGTACAAGTACGCTTGCAGGCGAATCTATAGACTTCGACTTCTTTTTGTGCAGGTTCTGATTTTGGTACTCAAATTAGTAAGGAATTGAAAAAATGTAAAACTGATGCATCGTTGTATCAGCGATATGTTAAAATTAAAAACTGGAAGCTAATTCTAGGTTTTTATTGTCGAATTTTAGCTGCACAATTTTGAGACGTTCGTTTTAACAGTAAGAGACGTAGATTATCAGGAGCCGGAAGAACCATGCAATATTCATTTCGTGTCCTTGACAATGTTCATGTGCAAGTTCTCCAAAAGTGTCCGTGGGCTACTAGTAAATCTTCAAACGTCCCTCGTATGAACTTCAGATCTTAATTTTTAGACCAGATTCAATCTGCAATGAGAGATATAAGGGTCCCCTTGTTTGCTATAAAGCATTATAGCGTTACCTACATCACAATTTGACTCTCATTTCCCACCTGCGCCATGTAAGCACAATACAAATACAATGACTCTCAGAAACAGCTGGTACTGATTCGGTAAAATGAAATCAAGTCAGCACCGGCTCCTGGCTCGAGAATAAAGAGAAAATTGGTTTCATTCTCACCATGGAGATATTTGCATTCCAGTTAGGCATCTTTTTTTCCTACAGTCTTTAGCCAATCCCACAGGCTGCGTGCGTTTCAACTTTCATACAATAACTCCCTGTAGATGTTGGTGTGGCATGGTGAAGGTGCTCCTCACTTTACTTTCGGGTTCAACGTGGCTGATGATCACGAGCACCTTTGTTGTGGTTGAGACGCTTTTCCTTCCGCAGAAATGCTGCTTTTCACCCGCCCCGGCGCGCCACGCTCACCGCCATACAAAGTATAAGCCTCGTGAACCTCGCAAATCTGAATCGCTGACTGACTTACATCTTCATTTGTGCGGCATGACTTGCATACTCAGAATGTCATATTACTTAACCCTAAATATTTTTATTCTTGGACGTGACATTTTCAGGTCTTGAAATTTGTCCATTATCACTCAAGGTTTGAACTTTAAGGAATTGCGTGCACAGGACACACGCCTTGCTATGAAATAGGCTGGTGATGTCGACAATAAAATGCACAATGGTGCCCATTTTGTGTTAGAAATGAGTGTGGCGCTGCCCAATCCAAAAGTTATTTTTTTAACCGGTTTTCACCGCAGTTGGTAACTTATGTTTTTTTGTGGCTGGCAATTCAGATATCATTTTTAGTGTTCTTTGATTTGTTCAGTCATAAGCCGAACCGAATCACCCTTTTTTGTTATATGACCAATTGACTTTATTTCAGTGTACTTTTTACGATGTGGCATTCGACTGACTGACTTCGTTGAATCCAAAAGCTCACACATGTACGAAGCTTGAGCTATATTTGGATTTCATCTATTTTCTTGCACGTCTTCTATCAAGTGTTTTTTGAAGTAGCTATTACATTGAAAAAATAAAAAAAAAATCTGCTTAGAGGTGGGCACAGACTTAACTTGCAAATAGTGTCACTGTCACACGTATGCAACTTTCTCGTACATCTTGCATTTGTTAAAGGGATTAACACCTGCGTCCGATCACTTTTAAAACCTTCTTTGATATTCATCGCTTGTCTCTTCGGTGTCTCCTTCGCGTAACGTTCAGGTTTGCCAAACCTACAGGTGGCCGCTCGAGTTGCAGCCTTCAACTTCTTAAATATGGACCTGAATGCCAGCCACTGACATCTAACTGAGCCAAGTTCGATTCTTTTCGGGACTGCTCCTCAGGGCGTCGCTTGCTTATCAAGATATTCGTTGAAAGATTGTACAATCATCTATTCCAACCGCGAATGACTACGCATCTGCGAAGCCTCTGGTGTTTGAAATTAATTCAAGTTCATCCAGCAACATCACTCATTCGTCTTAATCAGTGATTTATTGACATTTTTCGCTCAAGGACCGATTTTTCTAAGAATCGTGCCATTCTTTCTGGCCACGATTGATGACTGATTGCATTGACTGATAAATTGGCTGCTTGCGACACTCGACCGGTTATTATAGAATCTTCGAACTTTATTATTTCGGTCTCTTTAGAAGACTCTTGCCCGCAGTGCGGCACTAATTCGCTGCAGTCTGCACCGTCATCTTGGGTAGCTGCTGCCGAGCACTTCACCAAACTTACAAGCAGCGTTAAGAAATTAACTGCCTGCACCCTGCTGCTTTGAGTAGAGGCTAGTGAAGGTTGTACTGCAGCTTTCTGTATCATGATTCTGTGATGTGATTCACTCTTTTCAAGCCTGTATGGGTAAATGAATCCTGTGATATCATCGAGCGTACTGATCTCAGAACTCAATTTTTGACCACGAACTTTCTATATTTTATCAAGAATATCGACGATGACCCCCACTTGAAAAATATGTTCAATATTGGTTTGAAGTAATAGAATAAAAGAGGTCAGTATACATCAAAAAACGGCTAATAATAACAACCGTAATAATAATAAAGTTGTCAAAACTGGTTGAAAATTGACTTCCATATATATAAATATATATATCTATATATATATATATATGCAAGGATTGATGTTGACCAAATGATTTTAAATGTGTAGAATTACCTAGTTCACATCATGTAAACTCATAATTTCTTGATAAATAAGAGCTTTTATGTACGGTTTTCGTGCTACGTCTGGACTACGTCTAGCCTAGAAAAGATATCAGGACAGTTAGCCCTCTGAATTGCCGATGTCGTGGCTGCCCATCGCTGCGCAGCTGGGATCAATACTGCCACTTCTGGTCGATATAATTGTTGCATGCATGTGAATTAGCGTTTACAGGTGGCACATAAAAAGTCCCGAGCTGATGCCAAAATTGGCCGTCATTTAAAATAGAATATTTTTTTACATTTTGAAACGAACTGATGTTCCAGGTTCTCTGGTGTTTTTCAGAACTTATTTTTTTCAGCTTTTATCGTGTTTCATAAACTTTTACAATCTTGCTCTTTACATCGCTGGGTGTGGGGGGAAACACTTTGTGCATAGGTTTCCCCGTTCCTTCGATTCCACACTCGATGGTTCCTTCCTTCATTTCGTGGGAACCCCTATGTTGAGATTAGGGAACCTTGAATTAATCTGCAAATAATTAGTTTGCCTGTCGAGATTGACGGATATGAACATCAGTACACTGAGTTCACCCGATATTGAGCCCAAAATCGTCAATATTGAGACGAAAATCGCCGATATTGAGAGGAAAATCGCCGATATTGAGAGGAAAATCGCCGATATTGAGACGGAAAACACCGATGTTGAGACGAAAATCGCCGATATTGAGACGAAAATCGCCGATATTGAGACGAAAATCGCCGATATTGAGACGAAAATCACCGATATTGAGACGAAAATCGCCGATATTGAGACGAAAATTGCAGATATTGAGCCAAAAAATCTTCTTCAGTATGTGAGCTGTTCAATTCTGTAATGTCCGTGCGAGAGCAGGCTGCAGCAGTATCTTAAATTGTGGCAATGGCTGTGCAAAGCTGCACCTTTGTATACGTGAAATTTGCGGCATGGGCAACTAATGTGGTGGAGTAGAAACTTTTGCGCTGTCTGCGCAGTGCTGGCGATGCTAGTCACGTCTATGATATGCTGATTGACGATGACTTGCCCGATCATGCAATGATTTTCAAGTGGGCAATCCAGTACTGTTACCTTTTAAGATGCAGGCTAGGGTGTAGCTTCGCGCTTATTTAACCGCTAGAATTTAATCATTGTCTTGCCTCAAATATCTCCCCCGCGTATGTCAATTCAAGTGACCTTTGAGTCCGTTCTCCGAGTTTGATTTGTTGCAAGGGTGAAGAGTCTTATCATGTTCCAGAAGAAGTTGAACAGTACGTAATTTGTTATCAAAGGATCGGACTTGAATTACCTTGACGTTTGCGTCGTGACGGGTTAAATGGCTTCTCAGAACACGTCGTGACAGGTACGCTTAGAGGTAAAATTTAATTGCGTGGTTTGTGAGGTGAGTGATTTTACCGTGTGATTTTGGACTATTTTGAAGCTATAAGTCTTCGAAGGCTCTACAGGATTTCGGGCAGAAGGGTTATGTGCTCTAAGCACATAATGTGGGATTTCGGAATATTTTGAAATTGTATGTCTTCGAAGTTGGCGGCTGATTTTGGAATTTTTTTTGTTCGAACTTACCTGGAAATTTAAGCGGATTCGGCAAGTGGTTGTAGAAAATTATAAACAGCAATCGAGTTTTCGAACTTGGGAGATGGTGAGCTTTGAGCTTCCATTATACTGTGAAAATTTCTTTACAAGGACGAGGCCAAACTTAGCATCAGTTTTACACAATTGATAGTTTCGAAAATATGATTGTCTATTGTATGGATTTCTTGTACGCTTAATCTATAAATGTTCGCAAAATTGATGAGCTTATAATATCATTATAGTTACCCCTAAGTTTCAGGGTCGTGTAAACTATCAACTGCTGTAACAGCGAAAACATGAACGGTAAATGCTGCAGCCAAGATTCAACGCCTTCGCAGCCATCAATGACGGTCACAGAGGAAACACAAACTGTATTCGCCGCAGCCAAAACACAGCGCATTAATACGAGCTGTAGATCACAGTAACAGCACAAGCATGGAGCTCTGGACTGCCGCTCCAACACCTCGACGGCCGCCCCTCAGGTACTCCACACAGAGCGGCCAGTCCAATAAAGGCCATCTCGCGGCGCCAAGGTCGCACTGCAGGCCTCCTCTCGCACCATGACCCATCCGATGATGCAAGCCTCGTCGATTTCCTGGTGACCTGCGGCAGGTCTTGCTCTCGGTTGTGGCCCGACTGGGGTGACCTGCTGCAAGTCTTTACGTGCGTTTTGATGCGAGATTTACTGGCGGCTCGATGTAGGCCTCAATTTGGGTTTATCGTAAAGTTTGATGAAGGGCGTTCGGCTAATCGAGTTTCTTCCATGAGTTTTTATTTGTGACGACAACCTGCCAATGATAATTTGGCTTGGTCTGACATTGGCTAGCTCCGTTATCTCAGAGCTTGTTAGACGGGACAGATTCAGACTTGAAAATGGTCTTAGGTTAATTTCAACTGAGTTCTAGATATAATGGTAGTGCACACTTGAATACGTTCCTGAACACCCTTAGTTATATTCCATGGATGAAGCTGCTTTTCGCTATGACCTTCCGTGGGCTTGGCGTTCATTACGGGTATGAAACTCGTTGGCGTACTTTCTTGATGAGAAAATAGCAACGGAACTTACGATACTGGAGTAGGGCTGCTCTAAGTGTGGCTTGTTGACTAGCATCTGTCTTTGCGGCTGCGAGTTGTTGCTAAAACGGTAACATAATTTCAATAATTCAGCCTCATGCCCTGAAGTAAACAATTTATATTTGAGATTAGCTATTTTCAATGGCTATAATAAAACAACGTTCCTCTCATTCTTCTATAAGTTTGTCCGGATCAAATTCACAAGTAAGAAAATTATTATTCTCCAAATGAGAATGTAGGTTTTTACAGGTTAAAAGTGCTGGTATTGATTTATTCCCGAGGTTTTTGTTTAAGCTGAAGGCCTTATTCCACCTCTTCTTATATGACACAGAATTCGCGTTAGAAAATATGAGGAAATAAATTAATTATTTGCCTAGTTAATTTGGTGCATCATTTACCTCATTTATATACCAAAATATTTTTGCAGGTAAATAATACATGCAACGTTTCCGTCATGATTTGGTTAAGAGCAGCTATTTTTTATTGGTAATTCTATAATTATAACTTAATGTATACGCGCAAGGCCACTACCTTTTTTCAAAAAACTTTTTTACTCACAGATTAGAAATACGTTTTGACATTGTCCTGAAATACGTTTAAGATCGCTTTCTTACCTCTTCGAACCTAGGTTCTTCTTTATTTCAATAGCTCAAATATCTTCTACCCAACCCTTAAGAATGACTTGCCTAGTAAATTTCAAAGGCTTTTGAGTTCAAGATTTAATATCGAGGCTTCATTTCTTTCGTGAATGATTCAACATACCTTAAAAGATTCTTGATTATTTAATTCTGCAATTGACTGTCCATTTGTTCAAATCGGTGTTTTTTGCTAGTATCTTTTCATCCAAAGTGAGGGTATCGGTTCACATATTTTTGTCTTTTTGAATAGTGTTCATGCAAGAGCATGGGGTCCATGCTATAGGATGTGTTTGCCAAATTGAGTTTAACATTTTCACAAAATCGATCCTGAGTCTTGCATGCGGGTAAAACGGAGAAATAATTTGTGTCGGTAAGATGTGGCTCAAAGAAGCAAATTTTCGTTTCTTTCAGCATGAAATTTTGCTCGTGCAAGTAACTAATTTATTGAAATTCAATCTTCAGATAAATTTCATAGTTTTCGTATTTGCTATTTCCAAAATTTGTTCAGACTTGGCTGAAGTTTCCATGATATTGAAGTTGGCTCAAAATCTGTATTCATGAGTCAATCAGATGCAAAGAGGTCGAACTCGAAAGTAGGAGAGAAAAATCTTATTATGATTTAAGTTGCATTTTCTTAAAATGCGTGTCAGAATTAGAGGTAAAAGACTCGTATTTTAAAAATTGACATTTTTAAAACTATAGCCTGTGCAAGATCGGTTGCTCATTTGGTCACAGGTGTGAACTCGCAGCCAATGATTTGGTGTGACCTCAGAAGAGCCTTTGCATCACTGCCAGCAGGAATGCAGCTCCTGACGACATGTTCTCGCTACTGGCTCACAAAAAATAAAGCTCCCTGACTCATGGCTGGGCTAGTAAAAGTTATTCTGGTGAAGTCTTGCGCCAACAATGAATGAGACACGTACCTGCACATTATAAAGATCATGTTAACCGCAGTTTTAGAGACATTTATTACATTTGAAACATTAAATCTTCCTGCCTGCAATTTATACCGAGCATCTTGTTTTAGAATACTTGCTACTAAAATTATTGGCTCTGAGAGGAACGAACGTTCGTGAGATGAGGGAGGGGGGGTTCACGACGAATTAGATCGCAAGTCACAGGTACGACAGCGGCTAAGTTCCTTCACGAGAAAAATTGCTTGAACTTCGTGTACGTTAGTGAATCTCTTGTTGCAGAGTTAAAGATTATTTTGAAATGACTTTCCTGCAGTTTATTTGAAATACAAGCAAGCGCTGCTGTTCTCTTTGAGCTCCAGTATTTGCTTGTGTGAGATTATTATCATATTTATGTGACTATTTTTGTTACGATCTGATGTGAAATTATTTTAATCCGGCTGATGAACAGTTTTAAATGTTTTTTTTAACATTTAGAATGTGAAGCTACGTGCAACGTTGAACTATCGGACCGGTATAAAATGATGTCACTGCATTATCTATCTATAAACTTACATTTGTTTTCTTGCGGTCCAGTTGACGTCAGCGACCTTTGTGTTGATTTTATTTTTACATCGATAATAGTGAGCGATCGACTTCAGTGAAGAGGTCAAGGCAGAGAGAATTCAATGATTGCTCAGCACAAAATCGATCAATTAAACGAAATAAATGGGTTGTCGTTTTCAAAGGTCATCAAATATTTGTTTCCATGTATACAGGGTGTTTCAAAAATACACGGCATAATTTCAGGTATGTATTTCCCACATGTAGACAATCAAAATAGTTCATTACAACATATGTCCGGAAATGCTTCATTTCCGAGTTATGGCCTTCACAACA
>JACJUY010001032.1:105857-161360 GCA_014220935.1 Platorchestia sp. MABIK | reverse complement strand
AGCGTCTGAGAAGATGGCAGAAGCGTCTGAGAAGATGGCAGAAGCGTCTGAGAAGATGGCAGAAGCGTCTGAGAAGATGGCAGAAGCGTCTGAGAAGATGGCAGAAGCGTCTGAGAAGATGGTGGTGTCAGAGGCACCAGACGTGCAGTTTTTTGTGCTAGTTATCAAGATATTTTTAAATATGGGTCACGAAAAAATCTTCAATAACTTTTGATACAATGAACGTATTTTTGAAAACAAGAAGGCAGTTGAATTCTGAGATTTATATATTTTTTAATTGGACTAATTTTTGATAACATTCTTCATTTGGCGTCCACTCAACTGCAAGTAACATTGGGCGCGCGTTGATTCGTCAGATCCGTCAGTTTGTCACGATAAACACTTGCCTTTAGAAATCCAATAGGGATAGATCAGGAGACCTTGCAGGCCACTCAACGTCACCGAATCTTGTAGTTAGCTTTCCGGGAAATTGTTACACAGGATGCCCACGTTTTCCCTTGTGGTATGCCACGTTGCCCCGTTCTGCTAGAAGTAAAGATTTGCGATATTCATGGTATCCACTGCATGAATTAAGAAGATGTTTAGCATGTTTTGGTATCGTTGACCGTTAACAGTTACTGCTTGGCCATTGTTGTCCTCGAAAAATTAGGGAACAATAATATCATTCTTCATGAAACTGTACCAAACAATTACCCTTTCTGAATGAAGTGAAGTTTCCATAATCTCCAAAATATTTTCAGTAGCCTAAAATCTAATTTTCTGTTTGTTTACACATTCGTTCAAACTGAAATGAGCTTCGTCCGACGCATTCAAGCACTGAACTTTATACAAATGCATGGACGACCTTTTCTTCAATATCTCCTAAACAGAACATTGACTCATTTTCAACTGTTGTGATAGATGTCTGTCTAAGACTGATGTTTAGATTCTTTTCACAATCTCCTTGGATTTTCAACATTCAATTAGACAGTAACGTTGCAGGGTCGTCCTTTTTGCTTCTTCTTCGCTAGATTCCCACCGTTTGCTGAATTCTTGACGGATCTGTAAATGACCTTCTTTGCCGGAGAACTCTTGAAACTTCGCTGGGCTACGACAATGGTCTTTCCATTAGATAACTATGCAGAGCTTATGAGCAGTGTTTCTGAAAGCCAATTGTTTCTTTGTCCAGTTCGTCATCTTGGCGGCAGTTTCAAAGCAGGATTAATCTTACTGTGTGCTCTGATTCTTTTTCTGACGGTTGTAAAATGAATACGTAAGCACCAAATAAAAAATTTTGAAAATTCTACTGCTGTTTTGTTTTGAAAAATACGTTAATTGTATCAACAGTTATTTGATATTTTTTTCGGGTCCTGTGTTGAAAAAAACACCCTGTTTCAGCCCACAATGCCGAGTAAGCGTCTGCCTTCCTGCGTAGCGAATATTTTGACAAATGAACGTCAAATTGAAAATATTGCAGTTAATGCATTTTAGACACCCAAATTTCGGTTCCTGCAAAAAGTACCAACGACCTGAAGTACCAACGAAGCACTTCAGTCCAGTGCTCGCTTTCCAAAAGCGGCCAAATTTTCTTTTACACACGAACATTTGCAGAAAAAAATTTACGTCAAATTTACATTATTCTAAATAGGCATTTCCCTCCCGTACATGTTTCTACACTGTTATACATGTGTCAGGAAGCTCCTTCACAAAATGACAAGCAGACAAGAAAAATAATGGATTTGATTAGATGTTAGTTTACCACTATGCGACGTGACTTACCGGTGGTCACTGATGGGATTTTACAATGTAGCTGACAGACCAACAGTCACTTAATTTTCACAAATACTTAAAGAAAACTGTAGAGAGGCACGACCCATTCAATTTTTGTTTTTTTTTTAAATTGACCTCCAAAATTAACTGTAATTTGAGTTGAATACAGAACTTCAGTTTAGCCCATCGCTGTTAACGTGCTGTATCTCTTGCCGCACAAACGGCGTTACAAAACGAAAAAGGGAAAAGCCACCATTTAGTATGAAGTTAAAGGAACTGGGAATCTATGCACAAGGTGTAGGGTCCCCACACCCTGCGCACAGAAATAGCAGGTTAGGAAGGATGTTCAAGAAACAAGATAAAATTTTAAGAAGAAAGTAAGTGAAACGATGAACAGGGCAACAGTGAAACGATGAACAGGGCAACAGTGAAACGATGAAAGATGGTCCGAAACCAAGCAAGAAACCTATTCTACTTCAACAAAAGGATAGCTTTCCTAACTTTTACCTCGGGACCTCTTCCACAACGCCACCTCCCCCACACTGCCACCTCCCCCACTACGCCACCTCCCCCACTACGCCACCTCCCCCACAACGCCACCTCCCCCACAACGCCACCTCCCCCACAACGCCACCTCCCCCACAAAGGTCTCCCAAAAGGGATGCGTGTGTAGGCAATAAATATTCACTTGTACAAATAACAAGAAGGGTGAAGATAAAATTAAGATAACTACATAACTGTCGATGGTTATCGTAATCAGGTTTCTATTTTTCATCCGAATTAATTTAAAATTGATCTGTGCACTAAGGTAAGATAAAATTCTAAAGAATTTCTAGTGTTAAAACTACTGAAAACTGCCTAACCTAACGTGATATTGGATCGTTAAATAACTGATAATTTCACAACAAGATACGTGATGAGATGCACTGTGCTCGTTTGTTTAAGGAGAACAGTAATGAACAGTCGATTTATTCGTACAACACAGAGGAACCCATGTGTTAGGTAAGCAGAGTTCCACAGTTCGAGCTACCGTTCTGGCTGTCGCCTGCCTCAACCTCAGCCTTTCCCGTTCAGCGGCTTGCTTTGAATTTAGCAGCAGCGCGCTTTTCTGAAATGAATTTTCGTACGAAATTCAGTTCAGTAACTACAGGACTTGGTCTCGCAAGTAAATAACCTCTTAATTAATACAATAACACATTAACAGCGGAGGATTAAACTGAAGCTCTATAGTCAACGCGAAGTCAAATCGAATTTTTAATATTATTCTCGCACTTCGAAAAAAAAAAATTTTAAATAATTTACACCTATTTTTTCAGAGTTCGACGAGTAAACTCGCCCAAAACGTAGTTCATCAAAAACTAACAAAGGAGTTTTTAAGTTGATTCAGAGCTCTTCACAGCTGTCAATGAGCTTCTAATTATTGATGCTATAAAAAACAACAAAACAATTCATTTGAAAATAAATAGCTTTCCAGAACAATGGTGCTAGATGTCAAAAAAAAGATAAAGAAAAACGTACTTTCATTTGATATGCACCAGGTATGTGTAAAGTTTTGGCTGATGACCATAAATTTGTTACTCGCATTATGGAAACCCTCACAGTGACCGTCTGTGAATCACCAAACAATTGAGTTAATACTTACAAAAAAGCAAATTATTTTGTTGTTTCACAGTAATTACATTAGCTCGTTTAAAGACTCATTAGCCCCCCAAAGGCAATCTTTATAGAGTGAAGAAAATGGGAATCTAAACATGAATTGCGCTCCAGGACAAGATACCCTGCGCATAGAATAGCAAATTAAAAGGAAAAGGATGAACAGACAAAAAAGATAGCGAAAAATGAGTGACAATAAAGTACGGGGATAGAAGTCCAGGAGACCAACCTACAGCTGATGTAATTCAACAGATCTTCCTTAAAGGCAAACCAGTCCTCATAGCATAGGATAGAAAATCCTGACTTCCTTACAATCAATACAACATGATTACTTTTATTCCATATAGTCGAACAGACTACTACTACTATTGCCTATACATTTAATGTCGTCCCCTTAGGAGCGAAAAATTTAAATTACAAATTTGATATAAATCCTTGTGCGGGTTAAAAATGACAATTTAAAAAAAATACATTATCATTCTAAAAAATAGTGAATTCGTTCCCCCATTTTTCTACATTTCAATTTCATTGCATTGAAAGAATTGAATTTAACTGTTAAAGACGAGAGCGTGAAAGCAGCAATTCCTTAAAATGAGAGTTCTTTTATTTAGCTCTGAACGGACTCCTTTCAGGGTTTCTTATGAAGTAAAATTTTGAAGTAAAATTTCAGAGTTTAACTAAAAAACTTTACTCCAAAACATTACGAGAAACAGCTGGCCAACTGCCTAAAATTTCAGTCTATTCTAAACTAACTAGAAAATCTACGCTTCATTTTTACGAGCAAAGTTTCTAAGAAACACTGCAGGTTAAGTTCCTTCATAGCATCATTCGAGGGATACCCGATGTAGTTGTTTGTTTGATTTTCTCAACAGTAGTCAATCTGACCGTCTTCGAAGTGACTTCTCGGAAAATCAGGAAGATGTACAGAGATATAGGCAACCGGAAGCTAATTTTTCCGTAAGACTTCTGAGAAAAATAAAGATGAGTTGCGGAGTAAACAGCTAACGGATAAATTAGGATAGCCTTTTAAATTTGAGCAGTTATTGAACCGAATTATGGGACATCCATAACATGTTAGTGATGCACAAGGCGCTGCGCTCAATTTTTATTAGATAGGTTCTACTAAACTGACATGGTCGACGCCTATGAAATGGTGTCGCAGACATGGCATGTTGTGAGGCACTGTCACCCGATGGATGCGAAAATGAAGGAACTTAACCAGCTTTACTTACACTTCGATCGTGACTTGAGCCACCGGTGAACACCGAGGGAATTTTCATAATGCTGCTGACCGACCAGCAGTCACTGACTCGATTTTCATAAATAAAGCTAAGTTAAGATACGATCCAGTTGATGTTTGCTATTTTCAATATTGCTCACTGCAATTGACTTCAAATTTGAGTTGAATATTGAACTTCAGTTTAACCTATTGCGGCCAAAGTGTCAACCGAGTTGAACACACGGCAATGAGACTGTCGTCAACGCGCCCTGTGGCTGTCCCTAGTAAATACGTTCGTTCGAACCTAACAGTGTAATTTTTAGCATCCTTCCTCAACACCGGGGTTTCGACAGGATTTCCAATATATTGTTCTCTTAAAAACTGTGCACAAACATTACATTCTGAAAATTACTTACCTTCTTTGGGTAAAAAAATTGTGTGCGCAGGATATCGTATCTGATGTCTAGTCTTCCAGACGCAGCAGGTCACCAGCTCTTCCGCGTTATTGCATTAATTGTAAGTATACTCTAGTCCTGCTCAAAGTAAGACTTGGTTAATGCTAGAAGTCAAGCAGAAGTTGAACAATGAGCCGAGTGAAGTTAGGTCAGTTGAACAGATTCTGAAGCTGGCACCTCGGATTCTAATTTTTTCTCATGAAAAGAAATTACAGGACATCTAATTAATATATGACGTCAAAAAGCACTATAATGTCCTCCATCACTCGGGTGAAAAAAAAGACATTTGCCACTGAAATGAGATTGTCGAATCGGAATGATTCTGGTTTTTGTTTTCACCCCAGACCTAATTAGGTATATGTAAATGAACTACAGTACTTTTGAGTGAACTAAAATGTGAAACCATTGTACAGTTAAAAAAATATTATTCCGCGATCCATGTGGCATAGACTTGAAAGATTTAAAATCTTGAACTACGGTGTCTTCTGTAAATAAAACGAACTATAGGTTGGTGTTTAACTAACGTTAAAGAGGGCACATGAAAGGAAAAATCTTCGTCGTCAAGTTCAGGCTTCTTTTTTTAACCATCCGTCAAACATCGAAATAGAGGTCGCATTTAGTGTTGCTTTTGAACAATATCTACAGGATTATTACTTCCCATTTAGAAAAGAATTTCAATCGAAGTATTCTGTGTGACTGTGATTTCTGAACGGACCGGCTAGCTAAACTTGCTGAAGTTCCTCGACATTCTGACAGACATGGCGGTTGAACACACGAGACTTTGGATTTAACAGAAATCTTTAACAGCAGCTTACAGTGACCTAATAAGGAATATATCGCAAATTACGACCGTCAACCAAGATTTTAGACTAGGTCATCTGTTGATAAAAACTTGGAGCAGATCATTTACAAATGAGTAACTACAGCAGATCCCCAAAGAAGGAGCTATATCAGACCACCCTCAAATGAGGAGCTGTGCCAGACCAACACCAGAGTAGAAACTCTGGACAGATCACGGCTCCAGACAAGGTCCAGACAAGAGCTCGAACAAAAATTCAAGGTTTGAGACCCTAACCTCACCTGGCGCTACAAAAGCGTGAAGTTATGATGCTCTGGCCTGCGGTATAAATTTACATCACTCGAAGCTGCTGTAATAAACAATGAGCATTGTACTGCAATGTAAATAGTAACATCAAACTCGGAATTACAAAACTATAGCGGGTTTGCTTCTGACTGCATGCACTGCGTGCTGATTGATTATAAGAAAGTTTTAGCCTCCCTTTACCACGAAAAAGATGTTCAAAGAGGAAGGATGAAGACACCATTTAGTATGGAGTTAGGGGAACGCAGAATCACTGCACAATTTGCATGAAAAAAGTAAGCCAAAAAAGGAGTTCGTGAAACAGGGAAAAAGTTGAAGAAGAAAGTAGTAGGTGCTGAAAAACAGGACAGCAGTGAACCGAGACAAGATGGTCTTCTAACAAAAATAAACTATTTTATTTCAACAAAATGAAGGCCTACCTAACATTTAGTTCGGTAGCATGCACTGCGTGCTACCGGCTTGCTTCGGCGAGGACAATTAATTTAAAAGTATGAAATTTATCTACTGGAACTGAGAATTCTACACACCACTACCAAAATTACAATAGCATGAGGTTGGGCGAACAACAAAGATCTCGAAAAGAGAAACTCAGACAAGAAGAGAGATGTCAGGGACAGCACACAACACCGACTCGATGAATTTTAAACCTGACCGCACGCTGACTGCGCCGAATGTTGAATGAGCTACTTTTTTCTTTGCTGCTTTACTTCTAAAAGTGAGGAGGTTCTTCAAATTCGGCATTAAGTTCATACACAATACGCCATTGTATAGCTCGATGCACGCTGTGAATGTAATTCTAAAAGGCATCAATATCGCCTGACTATTTGTTTCAAACTAAATATTAATCTTTGAGACCGAACAGGGCCAGATTGACATTTGGAACTCATTTATTCACATGATACGCAGTTATTGTCGGTACATGACGTCACAAATTTAATTCTATTTTTGCAATAAAGGTGTTCCTTACTGATGGAAGAATTCTCCTAAATGCTTCATGACGTAAGCTTCTATCATTTATTTTAGAGTAATTTGCTCGCACGTTTATGGCATGATACCATTTTAATGGGATCGTCTTGCTTCTCATCAATTCACAGAAAAATAAATTTGTATTCATGCATAGCAATCACCTGCCAAACAGTAATAAAAAATATAACAAATCAACTTGCTAGCCCCTAGCAAGCAAAAGGGGAATAGAAAGAGAAACTGTGGAACAAAACACGTATTATGCTGAGCAAAATTTTTGGAAAAATGGTCTCTATTTTAGATTCAACTAGAATGTACATTTTCTTTCAGCATTAACAACATTTGAAATACCTAAAAAAAACAAGCATGATGTCATTTTGTCATCAAGATTTCATCATCAAAAATGCTGGTAATATTATAACACACGTACATATTACCTTTTCCAGAATGTACTCGTATGTATCTATGTCGGCGCAGTTTGGTTTGAAATTGAAATGAACGACTTGAAGTGCCATTAATTTCCACGTTCAGGTTTGAACGTTAATAAACTAAGAGTTATTTTGTCATTTAGAAAATCTAATGGATGACTTTAGGGTATTGATGACACCTATGAAGACAATTCTTGACTTCAGACATCACAAACATTGCAGCACGATGTGTTTTTATTTCAATGAATATAGACTGTACTGGAGAATTGCTGTTCTTCATTCACCTAGCCAGTTGAACGTGAATTTCTTTGCAAATTATGCTTGTTAAAACATTGGAAAATTGATAATTTGAATGGGTTGGATCGAGGTTTTCTAACTGACTACTTATTGATCATCTTGAAAGAACAATCTTCTTAAGGAAAATAATCCTC
Organism: Platorchestia sp. MABIK; assembly: GCA_014220935.1. Lineage (NCBI taxonomy): Eukaryota > Metazoa > Arthropoda > Malacostraca > Amphipoda > Talitridae > Platorchestia > Platorchestia sp. MABIK. Next base: position 153,360 of record JACJUY010001032.1, on the reverse strand, counting down.
TAGGAGGAATGCGTCTTGATTTGCTTTTTTATTCTCAGCTTTTTACGCACATAAAACAAGCTTTTCACTAAAACGATCCATCACGGCATATTTCGGTGGAGCGCATTTTGATCGAATGTTGTAACCCCAACGTTTTAGTTTTACCGGCATTTCCCAGAGTTAGTCGATCGACTCGGGCAATTGAATCCAGAAATACGTTCGAGGATTTTGACGACCGAGTCGCTTTTGTACCCCTGCCAGCCTTGCATCCAAATTGAACCAATGACATTGCACGCTAACTTTGGGGTCTACTACGTCACGATTGCCGAAAAATGGCTTGCCACTCCACTCCTACTGATTTGAAGATTCCTCTTTTCTTTGCTCTGCTCTGAGGCTTTTTCAATTGGCTCTCATAAGAAAGTGTGTCAACGTTGAGTCGGAAAGTATCGTTGTTCAGATATTAGTTGTTAGAGTGAATAAAACTAAAATTAATTTATTAATTAGTGAATTAATTAAATCACGATCTTCGATAAGCATGTCCATTAATGTTGTTTTATTTTCTTCATCCAAATTATGCTAACTGTGTCCTTCCGGTCTCTGTCGCGTTTTATATTCTTATCCCTAATACGTTTTTGGAGAGTTAGTTTCTGCGTTGCTATATACATATTTTTTAAATACCATTCACTCTGGGGTTGTTTTAATGATAACGTCCACAATGGCGCTGTTGTTCCCAGATTTCTTTCGCTGTAAGGGTAACTTTTCTTAGTTAACGTTCATCCTGGGGTCATTTTCCTTAAATAACCTTTTCTGTGTTTTGCCAGAAATTGTCACAATTACAGTTCCATAATATTTTTTCGAACAAACTTCTCTCGATGTAAACTGTTTCGGCTTGTGGTCTCGTTCCTCTATCACACGTGTACCCATACCCTTGTTAAATATGAAACGTTTTAATTTTAAACTGATGGTTTCTCTGTGTCCTATACAGAAAAATATAGAGAAACACGTTGCGGCACGCTTACCTAATAGTTGATTCTTTGAAAATAGGAAAGTTTAGCTCTTGAGTATGTGTAAAATAGTGTTTGTTTTCATATCGGAAAAAGAATAATATCGGGACGAACGAACCTTCAAGTATTATGCTGAAGGGAATCGTAAAATTATGCAAAAAAAATTACTGAAAAAATTAAACTTCATGCAGCCTTACGCCAGGGTTTGAAAATGTTCACAATTTGTGCTGAAAATGATCATGAGGCCCAAAATTACTCCTATTTGAAAAACAGAAGAACGCTGCTCTGTATTTTGTAGATTAAGTGTTGTTCGGTCTATTGAGAGTTTGAGAGAAATTCTTCATATCAATTACTACAACATTATTCTTAAAGTCAGACATCTGGCCACAACGAAGAATTCAAATTATCAACTTTATTAGTGACCAAACGAACCGCGTTTTCCAAGCATCAGAGGGGCAAATATCGCAAGCCATTAATAGCAAAGGTAATGAAATTACGACTCGGATAAATTAGGCCTCTATTTTATTAGATGAGTACCTGTCTGCAGGCAGGCTGTGCAAGCAACAGAGTTCACAGAAGCAGCAAAAATATTCCAACCACTTTCAAGAGGCCAAATGCGATTAGCGGAGAAAAGTGGAAACAGAAATTTTAATTTTTTCTAAACTATTTCTCAATTGTTCAGCAAATAATGCTGAAAAAGTTATAAACAATGTCTACCTGATCTTTATTAGCTACAATATGAATAATATTATTTAATGGGAAGTGAAAGATTGACAATTCTTTAATGAAATATTAATTTCAACTGTAAATTTTATATTCTTCTGTACGAGAAAGGTTGCTGAAATTCGAGAGATTTACACAACTAGTGGAATAATAAATACACCAGATCTTTCATTTCCGAGGCCTACACCAGCAGTTTATGTGAACGCACCAGGTTTTAACGCGTCTCCCGATTTGAAATATTCTAAGGTAAAGAGATCTCTCATCCAAATTCATAGATTAATTAACGCTTGGACCCGAATAAAGTCGTTTCGTCAACAGCGTTCAGAAGTAACCATGGCTGGATTACTAAGCCAGACGTAGGAACAGCGTGGTGCTCAAAAACAAACTCATAGTAAAGGACACAAAACTACACAAATTTAGAGCTTAGAAGCTTGGAAAGTGAACTGATGGCGATCTTGGACACGTTGATTGCGACAGACGCCGTTATACTCATTGAAAAAGTTCTCTACGAGCCGAGAAAAGAAGGCAGTTTTATGTACATCCAAATGAGCGCCCAGCCTTTTCTGGTTCAGGTCGTCGAGGACGCTCACATCCCAATGTTCAGAGAATCCTCGACAGTGGTGGACGTACTGTAGTTAGCGGGTGACCATGATATTCACCTCGGTCTTCATTCGGTCGTACCCCTGCTGGGCTTCGACCTGCACGACAAACGCGGTGGAAAGTTGGGTCAGAAGCGTCAGTAAACATGGCAGATGAATCTACTGCGTTGTTTTCGACACTGAAAGGGTTGGGAGCTAATTTCAGGTACAACTTTATTTTAAATTTAGTGTAATGTCTTGAGTATCGATTTTGTTTGTTTGTAATCATTCGCTGTAAGTGGGACAATTTAACTGGTGTTTGAGGAAAATATCTAACTGCAGCGCGGGAAAAATATACAGTGACTTGAACGTAACTGTGAGCTAGCATAAACAATAACTGTTGACTTAGATTAGTATTTAAAAATCAAAATCGTGTGTTTTGCGATTACTTATAAATTTAAACATTTGTGGTTACCCTATCGCAATGTGTTCATAAATATCGTGATGAGGAAGGAGCATTGAAGGTGAAAACGTTAGTTGCAGAGCATTAGCTTGATTTTGCTCAAGCTATTCTGTGTCTATGTAAGAATCCCTTTGGAGCACGGGTGTGCCTTAGAACGGGGAAATTTCGCGTAGAAACTTATGAAAATACACTTTCAAACACTTTTCTTACCTCCTTCTTGTGTGATGAGATGACGTATGAGAAGTAGCCGAAGAGAATGCAAGACAGCACGACAGCGGTGATCAAAGCCCCGTACATGATGTAAAAATTGTCATTGTATTCGACGTGGTCGCTCTCATATGAGGCCAAAATTATCATCAGCTTGAATATCAAAATCACTCCAGCTATGCCGGCGAATGTAGTGGAGAGAATCATCCAGACGAGGAAGGGCGTCATGTAGGATGCGTTGTCCTGCGTAAAATTAGAATGTTATCATGAAATGTCCTTAATGAATGAATGCTTCTTACATTTAATAACAGCTAAGAAAAGTGCTGGCTACACTGTATTCTTAAATTCAGTTTGATGGACTTTTGTGAACGGAAGCTAACTCGGGGCTTTATCTAGTTGAAGAACTTCGACAGTAATTGGTCGTAGTGACACTTTTTTCTGACTGAAGCAGAAAATAAAGGCACTAAGTGTTAAGTCATCTAGTGTGTTATCTCTCATACATCTTGAGGCCTATAAATATGAAGATTTAACTATTAGAATTGGTGCTAAAGTGTAAAAGGTCAGAAAATTTACACGTGTAAAAGTCTACGTCATTCATGTTGGAATTCAAAGTTTCCATTCTAAAGAATTTCAATTTAAGCAGTCCTTTCAGTGGAGGTACTTTTGATAAGTATGATGTTAATCGAGTTTTATTGCGTTCATTGAATATTTGGCGTTGAGAAGATTACCGCAAGAATTTTCTTCATATCTGAACACTGTGGTGTGATTGAACGCAAATAGTGTCAGAAATTACATCTAAATATTTAGTTCAATATTATGCGACTGAAAGATAAGGAGCACAACGGTGAGCAGTTGTGAACTGTAGATGGTTAATAATTTACTCACTTTATTGATTCCATAGATATCCAGGACACACAAACATATCCCAACGATGCCAAGGACTAAGTCTGCGATGGATGCCGGAAGAGGATAGACTGGAACACAATAGCCGAATTTCATGTAAAGAATTCAATAATTTACTTTTCCCTAAGAATGAGTTAAAAATATTATTACTTGGGACTATCTCAATGGCTACTTTTTAATGTAGCTCTCTGTGGGCCCAACTAAGCTTGGCGACTTCTTAGATATTGTGTCAAAGCGTTAATATAGGGAATACCGTATAGTTTAACTTAGAACACGTAACCGAGTCAAATGCTAGATCTCCAGTAATGTGTTGACACAGAATTCAATTCTGAAATTAGTAATATTTTAAATGAGCTAACGAGAATAGTGCCTTCTGGAACTTAGCATCAATTTTATTCCATAGTAAAGCTTTTTGTGAATTTAAATCCCTTAGGAGGAAAGTGATTTTTAATCAATTTGTATCATTAATGCATCGATAGCAAAACAAACTCAAAATTCGTTTTGAAAGCTATGTGTAATATTGTTTCGGGGCTTACGGCATGGATCGAGTTCCAAGTTTAAGTTCTAATGGAGTGGAAGGTGTGTTGAGATCGTATGTTTGACTAGTTGGGACGTTTGAATTTACTTCTATATTTAATTCTATGATCGTGATGACCTGTTTGTACAGGTACGAATGGTTTAAAATGTTTGTCACTTTCATTAGTCAAGATTTCAATTAGCTGTTTTTTGCGCAATCAAATACTTCTAAACACGGAAAAACATTTTTCAGCATCATTATTCGAACACAAAAATTATTTTTGGATTTGATTCAAGCTGGCCTGTGGAAGTGATTTTTCTGATCGAAAATCGTTGTTTTTCACAGAGCACGAATTTTCCATTGAAAGCTTCAAAAAGTGCACTTGTTAACGCACAAATTTTTTCAAACATTTTACTTAAAAATGGTGGCATAGAAAGAAAAAGCCTAACTATGCCTAACTTTGTTATGGTCAGTTATGATGTCACGTCATTATATGCTAATATACCGGTTATGGGAACTTTCGATCTGGTATGTAATAGCTTGTTTTCTGTTAATGAACACCATCATGGTTTGGACAGAAAGTTTTTTATGGATTTGTTGAAGCTGGCTGTTACCGAAACGTGTTTTTATTTCACTAACATTTTGTACAAACAGAAAGATGGCCTGGCAATGGGTAACCCTCCAGCTCCTACTTTGGAGAATGTATTTATGTGCAATATGGAAAATAAGTACCTGTCTTCTTGTCCAGATTTTTTCAAACCTGTTTTTTATAACCGATATTTGGACGATGCTTTTGTTATTTTTAATGATGTGACTCACGCTAATCCGTTTTTAGATCATATAAATAGTCAACACCCAAATATCAAGTTCACCATGGATATAGAAAATGATCAAGTTTTGCCTTTTTTAGACGTTAGCGTTCAACGCTTTGACAATCATCTTCAACTAGGCATTTATAGGAAACCGATATTCACTGGTCTAGGAACTAGTTTCTTTAGTTTTACTCCTTTCACTTTTAAACTGAATAGTTTGAGAACACGTCTTCACAGAGCCTTTCACTTGTCATCAAACTATCATAAGTTTTGCGACGAACTAAATTATTTGAGGACATTTTTTCTATTAATGGATACCCTCAATATCTTTTTGACTACACTCTTAAAACGTTTCTAAACAAAATGTTCGATAAACCAAAAGTCCCGGTAGCTACAGTTTCCAAATGTGCTTTATGTGTATCTCTTCCGTATATTGGGCCAACTTCTGATGAACTAAAAAAATGTTAAACCAGGAATTTGAGGAAATTTTATCCCAAACTTGATTTTAAGTTTTTTTTTCGCAACAGTTTCCAAAAAAAAGATTTTTCCAGTATAAAGACAGACTGCCGAAAGAGTTGCTCTCTAGTATTGTATATAAATATCAGTGTGGAACTTGCCAGAGTTCCTACATAGAGAGCACTCTGAAACAGTTTAAGATTAGATTTTACCAACATCTGGGCAAATCATTTAGAACGAATAGGCCGCTAGCAACTCCATCTCAGTCTGCGCCTAGACTTCACTGTGAAAACACCAACCATATTTTCTCTGTAGATGATTTTTCAATTTTGGATTCAACGCGTGGTAGCGATCTCCGTATTTTAGAATCATTGTACATTTTTGAGCAGAAAACCGGTCTTAATTGTGATCAAAGTACCTGTCAATTGTACATTATATAGGCTGTATAAATAGAGCAATTATTCAAATGTCAATTTTTACATATTGTTGATCTAACTTTCAGAGTATTGATAATGAAGTGTCGAAACTAGAGCTAGTCTGAATGCCCCTTATTTAGAAAAAATGAATTTTATTCCGTTTTTTGTGGTTTTATTCTTGAAGAAAGAAAAGGGTATGTAATTACCAAAGAAAGCTTTATCGCAACTAGTATAAATCGGTGTTTCTGGGGCGATTTTACACTAGTTTTAAAATTTATCATCCGTCGGGAAAGAGACCAATTAATTATTTTTAACATGGTCGGCGTTATTATTCAAGTAGTTTACGCACCCAAGAGTATCCAAAGCACTCACTTGTAAAGAAGATGGAGTTAAGTTCTCGGCTATTATCAATGAAATTTCAGTGGTAAGTGGGACTACTCGTAAAACTTTCAGTAAAATTTCTAACAATGTGGACAAAAAATTCTTTAAAAACCGCTGCAATATATTTTTCGTAATATTTTATGTGGCCTTGGTCGATGTACTTGATTGTCTTTGAAATACTGTAGTCAGGCTAATAAATGAAATTGAAAACATCCCGCGGGGCACGGGATAAGCCATTGGTTTAGGTTAGTAAGATTTATCCATCGGATGTTATGGGACTGTTGAGATACTTCAGCTATTGATATCCTTCGGGAATCTTATCTTTCGTTCCCACTTCGCTTCTTTCAGTGCTCATGCCATCTTCGTTATCTCTCTTTGTCTTTTCTCCCTCATTCTATCCAGCTTGCTGTTTCAATGCGCTGGGTATGCTGTCTGAGAACACACCTAGTGCATTGATGTCTCGTTTTCTGCAGTCCGACCATAACGATCTCGGCTCTTTGCTTTCTTGAAATCGTGTGTTTTGCAACGAAGAAATTTTAAAACTAGCTACCAAATCTAATTATAGAATAATAACACATTTTTCGTTATCAGTTTTACAGTCAATGAACTCTTTCGTAGAATATTTTTTCCAATATTTTCATTTGATTCACCCTTTAATTTCTAAATCTGTAATACATCGGACGTGATATATTTCCCTGAATTCCCTATAAGCAAAATTCGGACCCTACAACTATGATTATTATCATTATCATTTTCAGATTACCTACTAAATGAGAAAAGTACAGTGAACATTTTGTGTTCTTTAGAGATTTCAGTTGTTTCACAAAATACGAGTCATACAATTTTGAATCCAACTTACGAGTAAAAATGAGAAGCTTGGCTGTGGCAGAACTTACCAGACTCAGGACCGAGTAATGCGACGCCTAGCACGATAGACAAGGCGTTGGAGATCTGCAAAGAAAGGGAAATAAAAACAGTGATTAATTGCTAGTTTGCAATTACTTCATCATCGTGAAGTCGTAAAGATCATTTGTAAATTAAATGACTCAAGACGCAGTTGAAATGACAGTATTTAATAATTTCTGAAGAAAAATATTATTCCATAACTGTGAATCTCAACGAAAGTTCATGATACAGGGTGCTTAAAAAAATAAACTCACATTTTACACTGACGCACAAAACGTATTTTATAATTTACTCAACTGAATTCTTGGAAAAATTTAATGTAATTTTTTTCAACAGGCGTTTTTGCAACATGTGTAGCAATGAAGTGTTGCTGGTCAACTAGGAGACTCATTTTGGTCCGCTTTCATAACTAAAGGGCACGTTACAATGCTTGTTAATTGCATGTTCCCTTCCATTTGCGCGATGTGCTTTAGTGACATGTTTGATTACCAACAAGATGGCGCCTCCACCACGCTATCATAGTGACGCTCGAGCTCGTGCGCATGCGTCATAATGTGCCAGGTCAGTAGATTGGACCTTGCGGCGTGAACGCTGAGCGGTCCTCACATCACTGGCCTATGTTTTTTTGGGCTCAGTAGAAGTTGAAGTGTAAGGTCTTAAATCACTCAACTTGGAGAGACTTTGGGATGCAATACAATGAGTGCGCGTAAAAGTCTCATTGGACGACGATGGTGTGGAGTATGGAACCAGTTGTGACCTATATCTAGAAATGTTTCGATGCTGAAGACCACCAATTTGAACGGCTAATTTGAATTTTAGAACACAGCTTAGTCGAAAAGTATGCTCACTTGGGAAATTAGGCTTTAAATTTACTTCTTTTCAGCTGAGTGATAAATTTTCTATGGCAGTTTAAAACATGTGAATGTTTTTCAAGCAATCTCTAGACATTGTGTTTAAAATATTTCTTACTAAGCAATTACAGAAGTAAATTATCGAAAATTCTAAAATAAACACTTGTCTTTCAAGTGTTGGTCTTGGCTGAGGCTTTGCTATCAGCATGTGACTGTTACCCAGTCCAACTTTTTCGCCGGAGCATGCATGTTTTTCACTGCCCTAGCGATTTAATTACTTGAGCGGCGAAAAGCATGCATGCAGGCGGAGAAAAAGTTAGACTGGGTTGGGGCTGAAGCAGATGTGCAACTCTAAATTGAACAATAAAGCGTTCCGCAATTAAGGTTCATTTTGAAAGCAGAAATTTTCAATGCGTTTCCTGAAATTTTAGATTTACCATTCGTATTTTATGATTAAAGAAATATTAACGCCAAACTCTATTACAGAATAATTTCATTGACAAAATTTTATTCTATAATGCTATTAACAAACTAAAGTCTATCTCCATTATCTTCAAAACAAGATGTATTGAAAAAGTGGCTTCAAGTAGCTTTCTGAAAGTTCTTCCAGCGAAGATATTGTCACTTGCAATTATAAGTATTCAAAATTATTGCAGTAAATTTGCCGAGGCCGTTAGGTAAATGTTAAAGATAAATTCATAAAATTAGGTGACAAGCATTTCAGCTTGAATCAGACAATAAAAAGCTTAACACAAGTTCAATGGCGTCCCCATGACATTAAAATAAAAATGTGATATAATCGTCACAGAACACACAAGCTAGAGGTCGAACGCGATACGATGGTGCCTAACTTCATTCAACAACCTCGAGCAAAAACTAAATAACTGGAAATGGAATGACACGTTGGCCACCTCTACAGTAAGGAGAAAGGTTGCAGAAAATGAATTCCACTCAAGCCAAAACCACTTTTATAATAGATTGTATGAGTGCTGTTGACTATGATAGGCAGCTCAGGACTGCTTGTAATGTTTTTCGGTCTAGAAACAGCGTTAACTAGCCGCCGTCTTTCTGAGAGTTTTCATCTCTGTAATGCCTAGTCCCACAGCTAAGATGAAGGGCAATGCCATTGGGTCACATCACGTAAGGAGATAGCCATTCTTCTGCCATAGTGTAAATATGGAAGTTCAGGACGAACTAGGTATTGATTAGTTCCGGTTTGGATCAGTCGATTCCAACCAAGCAGGTTTTATGACCACATTTATAACATGAAGGCTATAACAACCTCCCATTATGACCGTACATGGGAGATCATTCTAATAATATTCTCCCATTATGACTATGTATGTAACATGAAAACGATAATATTCTCCCATTCTAACCAATTACCTAACATGCAATGATTTCATTGTCCAACTTTGACCGCATTTATTCGATGAAGACTATGGTATTCTTTTAAAATGACCGTATGTAAAGCATAATAACGATACAATTGGGTCATTGCTGTTATAATGATGACTTAATATGGAGTTGAGAGAGATATGATTAGCGAAGAACATTACCAGCGTCAACCAGACGATCACGAGGTGACCTGTCCGCTTCTCACAGCAGCAGCACATGGCGGCGAGTTGGAGCCTCGGTGTATGCGAACACTTCCAGTTGGTGGCTACTGAAAACTTATGTTAATAGGTCACTTTAACGAAGTTTTGCTAGCTGTGAGGATTTCAAGGATTTTTCCCTATGTTATATATTTTTTTGTAGGAGGCTGTTGTTGGAAAAATAGAATTATCAGGAAAAGGCGAGCACGGGATATTGTGGATGTAATAAATATATTGGAATGGTGGGCGAAAAGTTATTTTCACACAAAAATATATTGTTATGCGACACTTGTTGAATATTTAGGAAAAATTTGGTAAAAAACATTTCATTTGAATATAAAATTGTATTCAATCAAAGAAAATGCTCTACTCTGGAAAGTTAGGCCGAAGACATTGAGATAAAACAAAGATGTATTTAGACAATTCAAAAAAATGCATTTAATGGTAGTTTCTGAAAAATTAAACTGTTAAACACACATAATGATCAAATATAGATCGGCACAAGTCACTGGAAGTAGAAAACATGATATTTCTACAAATAACTAAATTAATCAGCAATTCTTAAACCACGATGTAAAGTGTCTGAATGCCTTCTTACGTCAGTTTTGAATGAGTTATCTTCATAAGTTTGGACAGCTAAATGTCTCAGACCTTCAGAAAACCTTGAATTATATGTAATATAAGATCCTCATAGATGGTTTAGGGGTAGCTTATAATCTAATCGCATGTCCCTACTACTGAAGAAATCTAATTTCAATTCCTAGTTCTAATTTGAAAAAGTAAATTTGAACCACAACAAAAAAACCCAATCCCAAGCTTTTCCAACTGGGAAACATGGAGCGGGATCACAACGGTTGCTCTGTATTTTTATGAGACAAGAGAATTAGTAATAGTTGAACCATGGATCTACTTAGATATCGAAAGTTTTAAGAAGATAATTAGTCGAAAAATTTGCTAACTATTAAGCCTTGAATCTGAATGGCTGTTTAAACACGAAAATGAAACTCCGCAATTATCAAGATCGTCCTGGAATGGTTCCAAAGAACCAATATCATGCTACTGACTCGACCGAGTCTGTCAACGAAATTAAATTCGCAGGAAAATTCTCAAGAAAACTCATTCTTCATGTCCATGCATCAGATTTTAAGAAACACTACGCTTGAGATATCGATTTTTACTTCGTTCTACGTACGCGAGATTTAAAAAAATCTGCCATCAAATCAGATTCAGTTTTTTAACATACCGTTAACTAAAGGTTTGTGATAATAACTAACGGATAGAATGAGATATAATTAGGATCAATAATTATCTTCGATCAAAATTAACCACAATGCTTACAACTGAAGGCAGGCCAATGCCTTATTGCAATCTGCAACACCAGAAAATATCAGCAATCTTTATCTACGTTACTGTTTAATTTAAAAATAATTTTGATGCTTAAAAGTTTCGATATTAACATATCTTAACTCAGATTTAAATGCAATAGTTATAGAATGCAATTTTGGATGCGTCTCAACTCGGCAAATAGGATGGAAACGCAGACCAAATTTAAGACAAATGTTGACAGTGGTGAAAAACTCGTCTCACTTGAATTTACCACTCTTTTTTACCACTATTTAATTAAGACTGCAGGCGCTAAAAATTTAGATGGTTTGATTCTATCAATTATTAGGTATTATTCAACTATAATAACTACGGTTATAATAGAATCTAAAACGATTATGTACAATTTCAAGAAGTTTTGATAAATAACCCTACTAAACAGAATCACGTATGAGCTCGGTGAGAGTAATGTGGCTAAAAAATAATGCCAGGAAAGAAAATAACACGCAAAGTGAAACTCAGTCAAGATATTTCCCGCAATCGATAAATACCGAGCATAGCCGGAAATTGCAGATTCCAATAGAGACCAAAAACTACGAGCAATGATGCATCATGAATGGAACTTTTCATCTTGCCTACTTACTCTAGTACAGCACAAATCCAAAGCACAACCAGCTCTGATGTGCGGCACCCTGCTACTCAGCGTCTCATTGCTGGGAACTGAAGCACTGTAATCTCCATACTGGCCACCAATTGTGTGAAGCTGTGTCAGCGAGGGTGATATCGACTATCTGGGAGAGCAGAATACATTAAGCACACGTGATAAATTTGTCGCTGAGTTTTGATAAATAAATCAAGGGCCTCGATAAATTCATTGTGTGAGTGGACGAGCAGAATCCAATCTAGTAAGTTATTATAACTTCCACTGCTCAGTGACACTGAGAGCTGCCGTACGCGAAGGAAATGACGAAGTGCGACCGGACTTTGTGTACTGATTGCTCGTGCGCTATCTGCACTGCGGCTTCCTGGGCAAGCATGAACATAAGGCTCTAGTTGGTATGACAAAAGTTTGGCCTGCAAGCTCTGTTCACAGAACTTGTGCCTACGTTAACAAGCAAAATAATTGAATTAGCAATCGTCTATTAAAATGGAAACGTGTTTTCTAAAATGTAACGAGTATTAATGAGGATTGACTACATCTGAACAAGTCAGCGGTTTGCTAAGTCAGAACCTTATCAGAAACTAAGAAGTGGAGAAAATTACGACGATATTAATCATCTTTAATAACAAAAGGCTTCAGAGTCCAGCTCCATGATCAGTTCAAAAAACAAATCAATATGTCTCTAAAATAGAAAATAATAGTGCAATGAATGGTAGGTAATATAATATAGGATGAAAAGCAAAACAAAATACATGAAAAGAAAAACAAAAACCATGAAATATACGCATAAAAAAACTGAGCAGGTAACGAACAGATTTCTATTTATTTAGCATTTGCAAAGGGTTTGAACTGTCCAAACTGTTCAGATCATTGTAGCGCCGAAAACATGTAATGACTAAAATCCTGAGGTCATACAGGGTCGAAGTACATAGAGTCTAGAATTTTGAAATCGACCGGATATATAGGTACATTGCATTTTTGGCATGATTTCGCACTGCAGAATATAATGGGTGTGCTAGCTGATTCCCAGAATGGAAGCTTCTATCCCGACTCTCCGCCACTCTGATATTGAATTTCATGACGTCATACCACACCGTCGTACGTTGGCATGACGTCACAAAATATCTATTTCAGAGTGGCAGAGCATCGGGGTAGCAGCTTCCGTTCTGGAAATCAGCTAGCATATCCAACACATTCTGCAGTGCAAAATCATGCCGAAAAATGTAGTGTACCTATATCTCCGGCCGATTCCAAATTCGAGACTCTGTTGCGACCCCTTGTGACCTCAGGATTTTAACCCCTTCCCCGGCAGGAACGTGTATACTCGTCTTCTCAAAATGTTCTTTTTTCAGTCGTCGACGAGTATACTCGTCTTAAACTTTACCTTCAAAAACCAGCTACATACGTATTTACTCGTCGATTTTAAGCCTTTGTAAGCCATTCTACGTGTGAAACAAGTATTCTCGTCAAATCGTACGCCTGGCAGAGGCGATAGGGTAGAGCTGTGGGATTTCAAGGATATTGTAACTAGACTTGCTCCAACAGCCATTGTCGTCGGATGGGTGTTGTTTGCATCTACATTTGCACTCATGTTTTTGTAGCATTTTCAAGTGCTACATCCTAAATGTCTAGTTCAACGGAAGATAGTGAAGATGAACCTTCTCTCAGTAGCTTGAATACTTTTGATAACTCTGCCAGTTCATCAGACAATGACTATTTCTCGACAAGTGAGGAGGAAGAGGAGGGGGGTGACTCGTTTTTGCCGACAAAGGTATTTTCAAAATAAAAAGTTGACCTCAAAAATGGGAAGAAAAAAAAATTACAAACTGTTTTCATAAACACCATCAAAAATACTACATAGAACCAAAATGAAAAAATTCGTCTGAAAAAGAAACGTTTTTGACAAAAAATTGTTGGGAAAGGGGATTAAGTCATAACATATTTTCGAGCGCAAACCTGATCCGAACAATATGGACAATTCATACCTTTGCAAATAGTGAATAATCAGAACACGGAATCGAAGCATGGTATGGAACTATAGAAATAGAACAAATTTACTCTTTGCGTTCCGAAAATGAGCCATTTGAGCGGTGAGAAAATTAGAATAAAATGCTCACACGAATGATGCAATAAAAAATTGGGGAATATTCGAGCTTTTGAGTCTCTTTAAGCTTAATGTGGACGAAAAAGATCATACACAATTATTATCTACACTATCTAGCAATCATGAGCATTGAAGCCGGAGTAGAAGTACATTCATGCTCCCTAATAATTCAACAGCACGATCTCAACACAGCTTCCATTACATGTGAATGAAAACTTGGACTTGAGTTTCTGCTGAAATACGGGAAAAATCTCGTGAAACTCTCTCAAAACGAATTTTGAATTTTGCTTTTTGCAGGAGCATTAATGATACAAAAATGATAATGAACTCAGTTAACGACAACTTTGGTCAGAGACTATTTAGTTGTCACTTTGGTATGTCTACCAAAGTGGCTTTTCATAGTAACGAGAGGACACTTTTACTGAACTTCTCAGTAGCATTTCTCTTCTCCTATTGCTTCCAATGCACATGCATTTACATACATAAAGTTATCATCCTCTCATTCAGATCAACGAAATAATTAGTAACATTTGTTTGCCAGCGCGTCAGTTACTCAAATCCCATCGCACCGACGTTCACCTAATTTAACAAGCATCAAACTTTTCCAATTAACCACAAAAGATGTGCATCAACATTATGTGATCACAAAGATTTTAATTACGAATCAAGATTTCAATTGCCTCTGCATCACAACTTTGTACATACTACACTGCAGTCGAATGCACTGGACGGCCAAATCCCGTAGGGGGTTTCAGCTGCTCACCCATTCATAGCCGGACGCCTTATCCCACGCTGAAACCCCCCGAGGTACCAACGCAGCGCGCCCGGCCACAAATCATTTTTCGACCACCACCGTTGCTTCGAAAGCGACTTACTTGCGAGACCTAGAAATGTTCACCTCAAGAGACAGGGACGCCCTAATCGAATAAAATTTATTCTACTACGTGTAGCAAATTGATAGGGTAATATAACATGGAATGAAACAAATCCTGAATTTTTTCTAGAACGTACTGTTTTTAATTGGCCAATCTAAACTATTGTTACAAACTGAAGCATCGAATTTCTCTGTGAACTCATACTGATTATTCGTGTGTGCTGCTAGCTGATGCATACTGAGCTTAACACCTTAAGCTGAGCTTAAACACCTTATAACAGCGTTGACAGGATGCTCTAGAAGTGGAGCCACTCGCTACACTTATTCTGGCCCACCAGAATTCTATTCGAATGTGTATTTTTCTTTAACCTTAATTAGCAATTTTCTTGATGTATTCTTGCGTTGAATAAATTCTTTAAATCGTTAAAATTGTTGTTTAAATAGACGCCTATCATTATTGGCGAAGTCTGAAAAGATGAAAAACCCTTTCGTATCTGTTCTAAACCATAAATAATTTGGCGTATTTCTGATACCGTTCGTGTGCTTCAGCTCTTCAGCACTCTATGTTACCTTCCCTCGTCTAAACACTGTGAGGAAAATTTTCTGATCTTGTTTCCTACTATCCTCAAGCAACTCAGCGTTTTTGAACTCATACTGCCATTATTCCGACACCCATCATTGAACTGGTGCTGGCATCTGGTAGTCACTGATGCTAGGATAAGGAAGGATCTGTCGTGTTCGATGAACAAATTAACGAACAAGTTAATCAAGAAATTCAAACATGGAGGCTATTTTCAAAAGATAAACGTGCAGTCCTCTTGCGCGTTAAAAGGTCAAAAGCTAGCTCTGTAAGCGCGGGAGAAGTTATGAGCATTCTTTTCTCAATTAAATAATTGAAGAGTTGTAGTCCACAGCAAAAGTTCCTTCAAGAATGACGACTGTTTTTATCGTCTCGTGCCATCTTTCATTGTGATCTCTCAATTTAACTTCCGAAATAGATTTGGCTAATCTTTTATTTCACATCATAAGCACAACGTTGTTACATTTTTTAGGAGTTGAGTGCAGGCATTGGTAATGAAATAGGAGACTTTTTTAGTCGAGTTGCCGCAAAGTCTCACATATGCTAAAGCTAGTATATTAATATATCCTATTATTGAAAGTTTCTTCGAGACTACGTACTTCGTAGACGAAGGAACTTTGCTGGCTCTAAGGCTGATCATAGCCAACGTACTCACTCGGATACAGGCTTCACTGACTTTTATGGTCCACACTAACAGACTACGCTTATTTTAAGCAAGACACGCATCGAGAGGTATTCAATCTTCATTTAAAGTAGTCACATAAGGTAAATATTCTATAAATGCAATTCAACTGTAGATGAGGAGTGAGACCTCCGTAAGTCTACAAGGATTTGTCTCTGTTCAAATTATAGAACAGAAAAATATACTCTCTGATTCTGATTACCACGTATGTTCTACTCTTCACTCACTGTCATTTAAATTGAAGAACAGACAAAAGTGTTATCTAACTCAGATAATCCCGTGTGTTCATGTCATAAATATCTGTCTTGGTACTTTTGGCCCAAAAGCATTCTGTATTAGTGTGTGTTATCAGACAGCACAAAGATTTTCTGGCTGTTTCATTTAGCACCATGTAATCTTCTGCAAACAGAGCTCTGAATATTTAATTCCTTTTCTTCCTGACTGTCAAGCATTCAATTAGCAGTAAAGTATGGCCATGTGCATTTTATTGGCTTATAAATCGAAGCGAAGTCAGGCAAAGGTCAAGGAGAGAGTTAACAAAGTCGATGATGTCAAGAGGGAGGAGCAAACACGCGGAAAACTGTTGCTGAGTTCTCATTTTTGCCTCCGTCGCTGAGTGACGGCATGACGATCAGTAAAATTTACAGGGCAAAGAGCCCATACTTGGCCTCATCAGTGTTTTTCCTTCACTATGAGACATTCGAAGGCTGCCTATTCAACACATGAGGATATGCAGTCTATGTATCAGTGGAGGTAGATGTGAACACCATTTAATTAAACGGACTTACATTTAATGCTTCAGTTTCTCGTCGCTCGTGATTTGCATTGCTGGATCGTAAGTCATTTGCTCTCACTATGGGTTCTCGGATAATGATAGATAATACAAAAGAAAAACGCGTTAAATTCCAACAAAATTTTGAAATATTTTTATGAGCTCGACGATGTCTTCCCTCAGATTCTGAAAGATGCAATTTACGCAGCCTCTTATATCGGGTGCAGCAGATATCCACTATTATATAATCCATCAAATAACAATACTTAATCATTGTTGCTTGCTTGGTTGGTTGGTCTGTCTCTCTGTCTAAACGCTCTTATGGATTTACGTTGAGGGAACATTGCTACTAGGAAGATGTGCTTAAAGACTTTCTGTGATACGGCCTGATGACATAATTTACTTTCTTCATCAATTGTTATCTAATTCCGTCAGTTTCGACGGGCCGTGTTCACTAATAGTGAATAATACGATAACTTATTTAAAAGAATTCGTAGAGTCAAACCACAAGACGAATGTTCTAGCTACATTAATTCCATCAGACATTCATAATTAAATTCCTACGTAATTTATCACTTTTTACCCAAATAAACCTTCTCATTTTTCCACAGAGGACAAACTTACGATGGACATGAATCACCAGTATGTGCAGCTATGACCAGTTCTAAAAGTGAAATGAAACAGATTTCATCATTAGTTTCATTCAGTTCAACTCCAAGAAAAAAAAAAATTTTACCCATGTTTTGTTTCAGCGTAGGTGTAAATTCTCATCAATATTCAATAAATAGAGTGGCATATGTCAAACAATTTATACTTTTGAAATAGACACATCTCTTTCGAGTCTAGTTGATTGAATGAAAGTTTCTCAGGAAGAGTTCTGCCTTCTACGATAAAATGCTCTTATCTGATAAAATGCTTCTTGGCCTACGATTAAGTATGATACTTTCTTTGGTCGGTAGTTGAATCATTTCGTCCAATGATTTGTCTTTTATTCGAAATGATTCAGTGAATCTTCTACGGGAACATCGTATAAATGAAATAATTCATAAGTTCTAGCAGATAATAATACTCATATAGAAGTCAAGATCAATATCTATTCAAACTTATAAATATTTCTTTGGTTTAAATCGGGCTCTGCATCCCCTAGCTGTATGCTACGGAGTTGAGCACATCAATGAAATAGGATGTAGGCTTTACTAGCACAACACTTCAAGTCAGGGTCGCAGAGGAAGCAAGCTGTTGTGTACGCCATGTCAAAAAAATCTTCCACGGCCCTCTTCTACATACATTCAAGTGGAAGCCAAAGCGTTCTCCCTGAGCATACCTTAACGGAGAGCGGAAGCTAGAAGCGTTTGTACTGAAGGAGCACAAAATTTCTTCATACACTGCATTTGTCACTGGCGAAGTCGGTATTTTTATGCATGATTGGTAATTCGTGTTAATTCACTGCAATAACCGTGTCTGTTACTAATTCTACCTATTTCGTTCATCATTAGTATAATATAACAATAGAGAGTAGGAAATTAGGACGAGCATATGGCAGAAATGATGCTCACTACAACTCATTTAACTCTAATGCAAAACCCTGTTTTCAATGTATAATTTAATTCCGTGTAGAATAATGCAAAAAACTTCGTTGATAATCAATAGAAAGAAAGCACATGACTTCGTTATGCACTTCGTTTAATTATCTTTGGATTCTTATTGGCGTGCTGGTGAGTTTATACCTGGAAAAAAGTATATAATGATTTATTCTTGGGTTATATAATTACTGAACTTGGTTGAGCTTGAATATATTGGTCCTGTCACGAAGGAAACAATCAAATCACTCTCGTGAAGAAAATGTGATGTGTGCGTGTATAAAACTAAGCAATTAATCCTTTTCTGAAAACTTTGCTATAAATATCGTTTGAATAACATCTAATTCATGATAAAAATTCTGATATCTCCTTTCAGATTTTGACTGGAACTGCCTTTACTAAAACGGTCGCTTAATCCCCTGTTGAACACTTAGCTATAAATGCCCTTTGGAAGACAGGTATTTCACGATAAGTATTTTGATTCCTGCAATCTGTTGTCAGGTCTTTGACTGAAACTGCATTTTCTAGGTACTCTTTGTTCTAGGTACTGTCTTTCCAGTCTTAACTTCACTCCACGGGGTCGGGGGGAGTGCGTCTGTACTCGGAATAAGAGTCTCTGACCTGGTTATTTTGATCGATGTTAACGGCGCACTTTGAAGGGGTTTCTTTCACCAACGAAATTAGGCAACCTGGTAACGAATCCATGTTGCGAGGACTGCCAATATACAACTATGTGTAACTAAGTATTAATCGTCTACACGCCATTATTTTGTTGTTTTTAAAATTTTTCACTACATGTTTCGCAAATTGGCCCGATATTCTAACTTTATTCTATCATCAGGGAAAAATTTGTTACAATATCTACTGAATCAGTTATTTGTGATCTATGATGAGTTAAATTTTATGACGATGAAAATGTTTCAAGGTGTTCTTGGAATCGAAGTTTGCGTTGATGAGTCTACCTGTTCTGTTTTAATTACGGGTTAGGAAATGTTTAAGAGCAACTACCTGATGGTTTTACTTTCTACGTAAAAACGCTCTCAATTTCAAACACTGCTGCTTGATTGCACTTCAAAATGCTTTTGTTTTCAGCAAAAATTTATTTTGTCCCAACCTTGTAACGTCAGCATTCTTGTCCTTATACTTTCGTTCTCATGATCGCCGTCATTCGATTGGCACAGGCATCAGGTGGTCACTCTAATCGAAGTAAGGAAAGAGTTACCACTCGTCAGTAAACTTCAAAGAAGAAGTTAGGTAAAAAAATTTGACGAGAAATAAATTATGTTAAGACTATTTTCAAAAAAGAACCGTACGGTCCTCTGGGTCGATTAGGGGTTAACATTGAGAATGATTTTTCCCAGGTAACTTCCGCGAATTCCTTGTACAAGAAGCGTCGGTCATATAACAATTGCCTATGCAATTGTAGTCACACCTGGCAACTTCCGGACCATATTTCCGACTGCGATACCTGATTGCCTGGAACGCGTGCAGTCTGGTCAAGACTTGTGAGGAGAGAAGTCATGTTGACTCTCCGGATCTTTATCGCTCATTCCTTTGAAATTGCTTCATTCGAACGATTCGAACTCTCAAAAGTTGTGAGGAAAAAAGTCTTGTCGATTTTTCAGTGTTCGTTCGTTCCCTTGAAATTGGTTCTCACGAACACTTTGAGCTCACAACTCAATTTGCCTGGAATGATTTAACTTCCTGACAGTATACGAGATCACGAGTGCTTTGTACGTACTAAATTCATTTCAAAGGGGGGAGAGAATTCAAAAAGAAAATAAGAAAATTTTAAAACACTTTATATGTCTTCGCCTAGATAATCTCGTAAAAATTAGATTCATGATTCTGTAGGCCGTTACTAGAAAAAGCTCGTGGTAACGTTTCTGTTGAAGTAGTGTTAATTAAAGCGTATTTTTTCAGGAAAAAATTAAATTGTGACATTTAGTGCATTTGCGTTGAAGTAAAAATCTCTTTTTTGGAATTTTCATTACTGCTGGCTGTACGCAAGAGTTAAGCAATTTTTTAATCCCGTTTTGTGGGAGTTGAAATACAGCCTGCGGTGCAACCTATGCTTGAAGGACTTCCCAACACTTTGTTAAATGGATACGAAAATATTGACATGTGTTCGAGAAAGAATGTTTTACTCAATCAATTTTAGTTGGTTTTTATCTAGCTTTTTTAAATGTTAAATAACATTATTGAAAACAGATAATTTTCCCTTTGGTTAGTTATTTTCAGAGACGCAGGAACACAAGACATACGTCCCAAAATTCTTAGAATGAAGCTTCGCCAAAGTGAAGTTTAAACTGCAGAGGTTTCGAAAAGCAATGCACATCATCGAAAAAATCGACCTAAATTTTTTGATTCAGAGGCAGCTAGCTTGAATATTTTTATTTTCCAAGTAAAGAGTTGTTATTGAGCATTTGCTACTCTAAGTTTGTGCATGAATTTGAGCGTGAATATATTTTTTCCAAGTATAGAGTTACCAGTGAGCATTTATTATGCTAAGTTTGAGCTCGAGTTGTTTACCAGGAAATGTGTTTTTGATGCACGGAACTTGAGATCTACACCTGACTCGTGTCCCACACCACGAGCAGGAGAGCAGGATGTCCCTAAAATTGTTTTGCTGAGATATTTTGATTTATTTTGAATTGCTGTTTTAAGACACAACTAAGACAAGCTGGAAAGAGCCTCCTTACGAATCAATGAGTGAAAACTCAATGCGTTCATTTGTAGGTACAGACAAATGTTCTGCTTGTGGCTCCAATGAGCAACACTTTTTTCAACACTAAAACAATTTTCTCTTTTGTGATGTAGAGTGCGAGTGACGCTCAATTTTCTTTTTAGAATATATCTTAATTTCTAGTGGTGATTATTTTAGCACACGTCGGATAATATTTTCCAGAGACGCCCACCAATATTTCTGGTCTCTTTTTGGATTAACGCAATGATTCCTATCATTATTGCCTATTTTGAACACCGTACTTCCATAAAAGACGCTACATCCAGCAGTACCACAGAATTGCGATAGCGGGATTATGTTATAGGAGCTACCTATTGGAAGTGTTTGTGATCAAAGAAGCTGCAGATTTCCACTATGTGCTGCTGCTGTTACAAACGGTCAGCTCACCTTGTGATCGTCTGGCTAACACTGGTTGGTTTTTGATCATATTACACTTGACTATCTGTCGACGAGATCATTAATAATGTGAACAATACTCAGTGGTATTTATTGTTCCCATAATGAATCGAATGTCATAATTTTTTCTCAGCTGGAATCATCTGCCGCAAAATTGAATATGAGATCAGCTAGTCACTTGCTATTATCTATACATCACAGGTAGCACATTATCTATACATCTGAGGTCACTGGGCATGACTTTAATAAATCACCAGTGTTCCACCCGACAACGCTGCCAAAAAACTGTGAAACTAAGTGTAAGCTGTTGCTGCGTGGAGTAAAAGTTTCAGTGAGTTTTCGCTTACATATTGACAACGAGGAGTTGTTAGCCGAGGGGCGGGGATTGCGTGTGGGCTTGACATCACAAATAATGTTTAAGTAACGAGTCCTGCGGATTAATATTTTTGAAATCATTCTTCGATTTAGCCACCAATAAGGTTCAGATTAGAGTTCTTAATTTGTTTCGGCCTCATTCTATCACAGACTGATAGTAAGCGCTCAATCAGGTATAGTTCACGAATAGTCTTTTGGAATTTTGGTAGGTGATAAAATGATTACAAAGTTGCATTCAGAAACAGAATTTCCTAATGTATTGATTCGTCACATGTGAATTTGTTGATGCGACTACTACTGCTTTTCGGGGTGTTATTCTTCCATTGTGTGTACATTTGCAGCGATGGAATTATTTCCAGTTATGTTCTAATGTTTTTTTCTTTACCCTATTCAGATTTGCACCATCGCATCGCTCATCTTCGCCATCATTCAAGCCGTAGACGCCCGTTGTACGTCACTAGCAAAGTCTCAATGAAGTCAATATTGGTAGGTCCAGCTCATCTCGTCTTAGAAATCGAAAATAAATGCTGATCATATTTACTGCAACACTGTCAATCTATTACATACGTTGTCACTGTGTGTCTATAAAAAACGACGTTTCGATATTTCTAACATCATTCTCAGACTGAAAAAGACACAATTTTTTGTCATATCTATAAAAATCTATATCTAATATTTGAGCAAAATTAGACGTAATAAAAATAGAAAATCGTATTGCAAGATGACCAGATAGGAGTAATTTTTTTGTACAACAGTGAAATTAAATAACCAGATGACTAATGAATTTTGGATAATAGGTATATGTTCATGGAATCAAAATTTCATGATAGAAATAATAGAAATAGTGCATTTGAATAAATTTGAAATTGCCTTCAACGAAACATAAATTATTTTTTCTTGAAAAATCATTCATTAATATTACAGTTTAGAAGTTTGAAACATCCACTCGTTGGCTATTTGGTCTCTGTCTCTGATGCCATGAAACATCCACTCGTTGGCTATTTGGTCTCTGTCTCTGATGCCATGAACATATTGCTCTTGTGCAACATTTTCGAGTTGTCTGATCATTTAAGATTCCTTTTGTCCAAAAAATTGTTTTTCTTAGATCATCTTGCTCTACGATTTTCTGTGCCTTTATTGCGTCCGGTTTCACTCAAGTATTAGATTTAGATTTTTCGCAATGTGGCTTTAATTTTGAATTCGTCCAGTCAGCCTTAAGATGATGTTAGTAACATCGGAACGTTTTTTACAAACACACACTGATGTAGAATTCTATTGATAAACAGTGTTTCAGTATATATGGTTTAAAATTTTCCTCGTTTTTTAAGACGGGATGAACAGGAACAATTTCCCAGGGTTGAGAGATTACAAAAGAATTAATGGATAATGAAGCATGCGTAGCGTGTGAAGATTTGATGAAATGGAATCTTAATTTCGAGGAATTAAGAATTTTACAGAGATGTAAAATGTTTGCAGTGTTTTTCCCTTTCATTAACAATTTTGAGAAAACTGTTGCTATTTCAGTGTTTTATTGGTGCTTCTTTTATGTAAAAAATTCTTCATCATTCTTTTCTATTGTGTTTCAGGGAATGTTTTGAGTGGGGTGACTGTTGGTATAGTGGCTTGCATCATTCAAATTGGTTTTTGCATTTTGGATATATACGGAATAAAAAAGTTGGTATATTTTTAAGCTCTAAAATGTATATTTCGACATTTTCAATGCTTCGTCTTTGATAGTCCATGGATAAATTGGTTTTTGGGTGGAATTAATTGAAAATAGTATACATGTCCAATGCATTGTTCCAGGACTAGCAACATTGCATGTGAATTAATTTCCACGTCGATTAAGAAGTTAAATAAATGAAACGATGTTTAATTTGAACTTTAATTTCAATTGTGAGAAATTACTTTCCAAAATGTCACTTTTAAGGCTGCCTCATAATTGGCTGAGTCTATCAAAAATCCCGACATATTTCGTAATATGTTTGTAAAATGTAGTCCTGTCAGAATACTTGAGGAAGAGCTTCAGAGCTTTGGTTGTTGTATCGCAGGGATGTTTTTGAAATTTATGTACCTTAGTTCAAATAAAGAAAGGAGAAAGAAAAGAAAGAAAATAGTTTGTTTCCTAAAATGACTGTAAAAACTTTCATTGGTTTTGTAATGTTTTCACACAAAGAAACGATGACAACGAGAATGGGCACGATGACCACGAGAATGGGCTCTTGACTATATTTTAGTTCCTTCATTGTTTAAATTTGGCCTAAAAGCTTTCACTACTCCAGACTTTGTGTGAGCTATGTTTTTTACCAGCACTTTGTAATTCCCCGTTAAAAACTCAATTATTGAAGAAAATAGAATGGCAAGTGACCTAGGATTAGTGTCATACATTAATTTAAAAAAGACTTCGGTTAAGTTTGAAGGATGTTTTTTGTTATAGAAATTTATCCTCGGAAGAAAACATTATCGACTTTTCACCGAAGGGGCATTTGTAAATTGTCCAATAATTGGTGTTTAGAGTTCGAGTACAGAATTGAAAGTGTTCAGGGAAGCCTAAGGTCATTTCCCCGTCAAAATTGACTCGCGATATTGATATGGTTCAGGGTATTATTTAGTCATAGCTAAAGTGATGCTCTCGTTTTAAATTGACCTATTTCTATTGACCTACTTCATAGACACTCAATAGATATGACTTATTTCTACTTTGAGAACTTGAAATTAACAGCAAGCGGCCATTGAGGTTAGTGGAAAGTGTATAAAACTTGATAAAACAGAGATTTTTCAGAACACTGAGGACCAAGAATTTTCAAAAGTTTAATTTTGTTCAGAATTTAATATTCATAAGAACAATCGCGATAATTTTTCAGAATTTAATATTCTTGAGAACATTCACGATAATTTTTACCAATACTTGCAGAGCAACTGGTTGTACATGATACTCTTCTTCATCTCGATGGTCATCGCCATTCACAGCTAGGGCGTTGGCGGTGGGTTTTACATCATCATACTTTCGCGATGTTCCCCATACGAATAATCCTCTTTCAATCTATATTTCGCACTCATCGCTATTTATTTCCTGCTGTTCTTACTTTTCTGCTACTTTTGCTTCGTGATCTCGTCCCATATGAGAGAGGTAAGAAAATAATTTTCCCTTGTATGCGGTAGCATAAATTTTAGTCTTAAAATTTCCAATTTCAGGCTACTGATAAAGTCTATCACGAATTTTCCGATCTTAGTCATGGGACATACTTCTCTTAAATTTAAACTTGCTATTAAGGTGTAAATCTTATCAATACTGATGTCAATGCTGAACGTTGAATAACAAATAAAATGATGCGAGTAATGGAGCTGTTAAACAGGGAACTATGAAAGAGTGAAAAAGAACATTGAAATTATCGTTCCTTGTTTTGTGCGGTCCTGATGCCTGATGCCGTCCACGCGTGCAGGTGCGGTGGTTGCGGCGCATGCTAGAGACGGGCATCAACAACACGCGGCACTGGAGGAAGGCAGGCAGGGACGCCTGGATCCCGTACAATGCTCCAGCCGTGAATCCTCGCATCTACAATTCTGGACTTCCCATGGAGAGACAACGCGCTGGACAGCACTTGCGACAGGATTTACGCCAGGACTTACAATCGACTCCTTATTCGATGGGCTATCGCTATCCTAGTCTTTCTAAGGCGGAGGAACTACAGAGAGTTTGGTGGTGAGGGCTTAAGACTTCCAGATGTTTTTTTTTGTGATTGTTGATGAACTTCACTAAAATTACAGGCCGTCATTATGAGTGTAAGACCCTTCCTCTACTACGTCTTTTTTAAATGTTTCAACGTTTAGAATTGTTCATAGTCATTTGGGAGGTGCTGCGTTCAAAGAATGATCATAGTAAATTCATTTATGTGGGTATAAAAATGTCTGAATTATATATTTTATTGGATATAAGTAAAAGTTTTGCTTTTTGCAAAGTCTAACAATGAATAAAAGAGCAAAGAAAATCGCTTTAATTGAAATCATTTTTGTTTAAAAAAACATTTCAATAAAAAAGAGAACGTTTCGACTAAAATTTAGTCATTTTTAACTATCAGTAAAATTGGTAAAGGGGACAGTGAAATTTCACTGTGAACCAAGCTTCCGCATAACGACGAGCTTCAGTTGGCCAATTACGCATGCTTCATGTCACGCATCCAGAAATGTTCATTCTAGAGATGTCGTGAAAGTCCCTTACATTGAAGATACATCCACTTTGCACTACGTTTAGCTATCTGTAGATTCTTGTTGGCCTGATGGTGAGTTTATACCTGGTGAAAATTGAATAACTATATAATCTTAGACCATTTAATTACTGAACTTGATTGAACTTGAATATATTAATCCCGTCACGAAGGAAACAAGGAAATCACTATCGTGTCAAAACTGTGATATGTTCGAATAGCAAATTAGGCAACGAATCCATTTTTGAACACTACCATAAATTTCCTTTTAAAAACAGTTAATTTATAACAAGTACTCTGATTCCTGCTATCTTCTGTCAGATCTTTGAATGAAACTGTCTCTTCTAGGTACTTTCTGTTCTAGAAACTTTCTCTTCTAGGTACTGTCTGTTCTAGAAATTGTCTCTACTGTATTACCCTCACGCTACTTTCTCGGTTAGAGTGCGTCTGTACTCGAGACAAGAGCCTCTGACCTGGCTTTTTTGATCGATGTTAACGACGCGACGCACTCTGGAAAGGTTTCTTCCACTTACAAAATTTGGTGACTCGGTAACGTGTTCCTGCAGCGATGGCTGTCAATATACAATTGTGGGCTACTAAAATTACAATCGTATGCACTTCATTACAAAATTTATTGTTTTTTAAGTGGTCCATCGCATGTTTTTCAAACTGTATTGAAATTCTAATTTTATATTATGCTCAGGGAAGTATTTTTTAAAAAATCTACTGAATGAGTGATTTTAAAGTTGCAGGCCTATGGCATATTTCGCAAGGCAATTTGGATTCACAAGAAAATCCTCACGAAGACCTCGATAAATTCAATTGCAGTTAATTTTTTCCATTGGAAGTTAGCTTTCCAGTTCCTGGTTTGCTGAATATCAATTTGCTCTGCTGCAAGAGGAGCTTGAGATTTCGGAAGAAAAATTTGGGCGACACTTAACGTAAGAAAACCATTTCGCATCGCTCTGTTTTACGAAACTGTACCTCAAGCCAAAATATTCGGTCAGTAGTGAGTGAACATTTTAAATATTCATACATAAATTGTGGACGTGGGGGATTTTCGATGAGTAAAATTTCATGTTGGCGATGAAAATATTTTTAATTGCTCTTGGAATCGAAGTATGCGATGATAGGGCTAGTTGTTCCGTTTCATCTATGGATTAAGAAATGCTTGAGTGGAACCACCTGTTGGTTTTACATTCTACGCAAACAAACTCTCAATTTTCAAACACTGTTTATTAACTGTGCTTTTAAATGCTGTTATTTTCGTTGAAGAAATTCTTCGCATAACGCCAGCATTTTTATTCGTATTTTTATTCGTTATCACCACCACTGTCATTCGACTTGCACTGACATCAGTTGTCACTGAAACCAAAGTACGGAAAGACCTGCTATTCAGCAGTAAACTTAAAAAAAAAGAAATAGAACAAGAAATACAATATGTTGTGAGTATTTTTGAAAAAGAACTTGTGGTCCTTTGGGGCATTTAAGGGTTATCATTTAGAATGATTTTTCCCAGGTAACTTCCACGAATTACTCGTACAAGAAGCGTCGGTCACATGGCAACTACCACTACAACTGTGGTCACGCCTGGCAACGCCGGACTAGACCCCCGACTGCGATACTTGTTAGCCTGGAACGCGTGTAGTCTGGCCACGACTTGTGATGAGAAAACTCCTGTTAACCCTCCGGTTTTTTATCACTCACGTCTCGTCGATTCTCCAGTGTTCGTTCGTTCCCTTGAAACTGGCTCTCAGGAACACTTTGAGCTTTCTGCTAAATTTTTCAGGAATAGTTTTACTTCCTGACACTATACGAGATCACGAGTGTTTTATACGTACTAAATTAATGCTTGCACCGTGGAAAGCATTCATTCATAGAAAGGATTCATTGTTGATCGCTATATGCAAGAGTTTTGCAGATTACAATTCTGTTTTGTGAGAGTTGAAATACAGCCTATGCTTGATGTTCTTTCCAACATTTTGTTAAATGGGTACGAAATAGTTTGCATGTACTGAGAAAAAATGTTCAGTACGATCAGTTTTAGTTAGTTTTTTAAGGGGAACGTCTACCCAGAATCCAAAAACTCCCTGGTTTTCTTTTTATTGCTTTATTCGCTAGAGCTATGCTTAGTTCACAAGCTCTCAAATTTTCAGAACGATTTGAGCATTGGAAGGGGAAAAAATAGGGTTGGGAAGAGGGGAGGGGTCCAATCAGCAGACAGCGCCGACCAGCAAGTTCATGTGCCCCACCCCTGAAAATTCTTGTTGTTTGTGGTTTTTATTGCTTAACCCAATACAGAAGTCCTTGTTTTACAAGCTAGTGAAAATTCAGAACGTTCTGTGCTTCGTGCGAGTGGCAAACAAAGGGGAAGGGGGTGGATTCGAAAAAATGAAAAATGACGGAAAATGCGTTTCCTGAACAGTTGAAGATAAAAAGTTCAAAATCTATCTCCTCCAGAAGTTATTATTGTAGAGCAATGATTTAGGTCTCAATAAATGAAAAAAGAGTTGGTAAATAGCAAGACGTGGGCTTCTTTATAAATTCATGACATTTTCTTTTAGTTACATTGAAAAATCTACGGAAAAAAACATGACTTTTTAATATTTTTTTTAAATTCATGAAAAATAAACTTCTGTGACCTTTATGACGAGCCGACGTCCAGCTATGCACTAACACTTTGCGCATTCAATGAGATCTAAATCAATGCTCTATGGTCATAAATTTCGGAGGAGATAGCTTTTGAAAATACCCTATTTTTGGACCCCTTTTCTCCAATTATCTCCGCAATTATGGCAAATATGAGAGAAAGTCTGGAAGATGAGCCATATTTACTTTCTGAAACACATACGTATGCCAAATTTCATAGGTCTGGATCCCATAGAAAAAGCATGAGAGCCATTTCCTCGATGAGTCAGGACGTTCCCCCCTAACATAGCCTTTTTAAAACGTTAACTATCATTATTGAAATCTGATAATTCTCCATATGGTCAGTTATTTGTGGAGACGCAGGAACACAAGATATCAGTCCCAAAATAATCAGAATGAAAGCGTTGCCAAAATGAAGTTTATACTGTAGATTTACGAGATGCAATGCACATCACCAAAAAACATACCTAGTTTGAATAAAAAAATATAAATTTTAATTCATTTTCCAAAGACCTGTGATTTGATGATTTGATTGTTCATTCATCTCGTGTCTCGTGATCTCGTATCTAATTTTATCATATATTGAACTGCGCCAGCTACAAGAAATCTTGAAACCACATCTATTGCATTTTGTGATTCCTCTTCTAATGTGCATTCCTATCCGTTTGAATCATTGTTTATTTCCATAGTGATTAAAAAATCTTCAATACTGGAAGTCAATTTTCAGTTCACACACTGTACAGCTCATAACCATCAGGCTGAGATAAATTTGAACATAAAAAATTGTAAATTTTGAACTAAAATTGGGGGTTAGCAGGCATAGTTTATTTTATCCAAAGGTTCTAAAATGAAATAATTTTACCGAACACTTTTAAATTTTTGCCTAGCATAGTGGTTGACCAATCGTGCTGGAATGATTAATTAGCGATGTTCGTTGTGTGTGTCTTTAGGAAATATGAATTTTGAATAGAAATTAAATTGAACGCAGGTATGAGTCCCAATAGTGCGCATATTTACGAGAATAAGAAAAATTCCAGTCTTCTCAGAAAAACACGCATCACGTCTGATGTAATTCTAGAGTGGACTGACGCTGAGGCGAATTCCTCGCTGGACAGATTGTTTGATTCAGAGTCAGCTACTCTCGTAGCTTGAGAATTTTTTTACTTTCCGAGTAATGAGTTGATAGAGAGCATTTAATAGTCTAAGTTTGTGCACGAGTTTGAGCGTGAATAATTTTTTCCAAGTATTGAGTTGCCAGTGAGCATTTATTTTGCTAAGTTTGAGCTCGAGTTGTTTACCAGGAAATGTGTTTTGATGCACGGAACTTGTGGTCTGCACCTGACTCGTGTCCCACAACACGAGCTGGAGAGCGTGATGTCCCTGGAGATTTGAGGGAATTTGATTTATTTTGAATTGCTGTTGTTAGATTCATCTTTGACATGTTGGAAAAAGGCTCCTTTTGAAATAAATTAGTAAGAATTCAAAACATTTATTTGTGGGTACAGACACATATTCTGCTTGTGGCTCCAATGAGCAACGTTTTTTTCAACACCATAACAGTTTTCTCTTTTGTGATGCTCGATTTTCGTCTTAAAGTATTTCTCGATGACGTGCAGTAATGATTTTAGCTCACGTTGGATAATATTTTCCAGAGACGCCTGCTAATATCTCACGTCTTATTATTGGATCAAGACAATGGCTTTCACCTACATTGCCTATTTCGAACAAATTACTACCTAATGAAATCTTACATAAAAAATGCTCTACTGTACAAGAGCGATAATAACAGTATTTTATTTAGAAGCTATCTATCGGAAGTGTTTGCATTCATAGAAACTCCGGATATCGACAATGTGCTGCTGCTGTTGCAAACGGACGGCTCACCTTGTGATCGTCTGGATTGTCCTGGTCAGTTTTTTATTATATTGCACTGGACTATCTACCGACGACATCATTAATAATTTCAATATTATCCACTAGTATTGTTCCCATAATCTACTGAATAGTAGAATTTTAGAATCAACTGAAATCACTTGCCGCTAAATTGAAAAGGAGATCTGCGAGTCCTTAGCTATTATCTACACATCACGGGAGATGCATCACAGATGATGTACATTATATATACATCAGAGGTTACTGGGCATGACTTTAATAAATTTCTCTATTCACCAAGGCTCCACACGATGCCGCGGCAAAGAATTGCGAAACAAAGTTTAGCTGCTACAGCGTGGATTACAAGTTTCAGTGAGTTGCTTAAAATTTTGCTAAAATATTGACAACGAAAAGTAGCTGACCGAAGTACGGGGATTGCGTGTGAGCTTGACAATACAAATAAAGATTAATTAAAGAGTCATGCGGATTAATGTTTTTGATATTATGCTTCGATTTAGTTAACGATAATGTTCAGATCAGAGTTCTTAATTTTTTTCGGCCTCTCATTATCACAGACTGATTGAACGCGCTCAATCAGGTATAGTCCACGAACGGTCTAGATGAAATGATTAAATATTGTAGTTGATGAAATGATTACAAAGTCGCATTCAGAAACAGAATTATCTGACATATCAATTCTTCGGATGTGAATTTGTTGATGCGACTACTACTGCTTTTCGGGGTGTTATTCTTCCATTGTGTGTACATTTGCAGCGATGGAATTATTTCAAGTAATGTTTTAATGTTTTTTCCTTTTCAGATTTGGACCTTCGCATCGCTCATATTCGGTATCATTCAAGCCGCAGACGCCGCCCGTAGTACGTCACGCCCCAGCAAAGTCTCAATTATCTCAAGTGAATATTGATATGTCCAGTTCATCACGTCCTAAAAGACGAAAATAATTGCTGATCATATTTACTGCAACACTGTCAATCTCTAACATTCTTCGTCACTACAAATCTATCAAACACATCGTCTCGATGTTTCAAACATAATTTTCCGGCTGGAAATATTTCGAGAAAATTTTTACAGCCTCATTGATAAAAATATAAATCCAACACTCAAGCTAAATTAGACGTCTTAAAAAAAAGAGTGCAAGATGACAAGATAGGGAAAATATTTTTCACAACAGGAATACTAGATAATAAACAGACTAGCTAATATCGATCAACAGCTGCAGTATTTGTTCTTGGCATGCGAAGCTCACAATAGAAATATGAAAAGTATTGCATATCCATGAATTTAAACTTGCCCTGAACATGAATTATTTTTTCCTTAAGAATTATTCAACAGAACTACAGCTTAGAACTTTGAAACATCCGCTCGATCGTCCATTTCGCCTCTGTCTCTGGTGCCATTGTGCCGCCGAATGAGTGGCGGCGGCGGATTCAAGTAATAAGTGCAGAAACGCTGGTCCGATGAAGCAAACTTTATTGGAATACGAGCTCTGCGGACTGTGCTAGTGCTGACTGAGGGAAGCGTGATGTTCTAATGCACACCTAAATATGTGGCGAGTATCTTTATACACTCGGAAAACGGGGTAAAGGGGACAAACGCACTTACATACCTCCCCCCCCCCCCTTACAAAACTAACGCACAATTAATTGATGTAAAAAAACATCCAAAAAACCATGAGCCTAAATACAAAAATGAAGACGAAGTTTATAGATTCAAAAAGATTCGGAAACGAAATTTCTAATCAAAACGCATATACAGCAACAGCACATATCGCTTGCTAACATTCCACGCTCGAAATTAAAAATTTGTTATATGAGAGGCGGCGAAAGTAGCACAGTCCATCATAATAATAAAAGAATGACAGTCTTTCGATAAAAAAAATTAGCAATTTTCTTCGTCTATTAATGACGGGATTCACATGACTAAAATGAAGTGAGAAGTTAAAAATGAATTTATTGATAATGAATTTCATTCGTGTTTTTTCCAAGTCAAAAATACTTCATCATTCTTTTTTATTGTGTTCCAGGAAATTTTTTGGGTGCAGTGATTGCTGGTATTATCGTTGGCATCATAGAAATTGGCATATGCATTTTGGATATCATCGGAATAAAAAAAGTAAGTATATTTACAAGCTTTATAATGCAAACTACGTCATTTTCAATGCTTTGTCTCTAATAATCCAGGTGTAAATTGTTTTTTAGGTAGAATTTATTAAAAATAGTGCACATGTCCAATACATAGTTGCAGGGCTTACCAACAAAATTGCAAGTGAATTAATTTTCACGTCGATAATGAAGCGAAATAACTGCTGTGACATTTAACCTGAATTTTTATTCCAATTACGAGAAATTACCTTCCAAAATGTCACTTTATAGCCTACCTCACAAGACTGAGTCTGTCAAAAATCCTGAGATATTTCGACCTATGTTTTGTAATATTTAATCCAGAGCTTCGGTTGTCGCGTCGCAAAAATGTTTCCGGAATTTATGCACCATAGTTTAAATAAAGAAAGAGGAAAGAAAAACAGTTATTTCCACCAGAGATGATACAAAAACCATCATTGGTGTTTAAAATGTCTCTACATAAAGAACCGCTGACCCTGAGAATGAGCTCTTGACTATATTTTAGTTCCTTTATTGTGTAAATTTGCCTAAAAGCTTTCACCCCCACCAAGTTTTACTTTAACTGCGTCAGTTTTTACAGTTACCTGTTGAAAATTGAAGTGTGAAAAAGGTAAAATAGCATGTGAGATAAGATCACAATCGTACATTCAAAAAATGACTTCTATTATGTTATTACTGTTTCGTAACGAAAAGTTTATCCTCGGACTCAAACAGTGTAGACTCTTCAAAGGAGATACATTTATAAATTGCCCTATAACGGGCGTCAAAAATTCGAGTATAATATTGATAGTGTTCATGGAAGCTTGAGGTCATATTCCTATCAATATTGCACTCACAATTTTCACAGGGACCAGAAAATTATTTGATCGTAGTCGAGGTAATACACTCGTTTTGAATTGATATCTATTGACCTTATTGATAGACATTAGTTAGAATTTTTTGATTTCTATTTTGTGGACTCGAAATTAATATCGAGAGGCTATTGAAATTATTGAGCTCGATCAGGCCACAAGTTGGCCCCCGTTTTAGGAAACTTTATAAACTTGATAAAACTGAGACATTTTAGAACACTGCGTGCCAATGACTTTCGAAACTTTTATTTTGTTCAAATTTAATTGTATTAAGAACATTCGCAATAGTTTTTCAGAATTTATTATTCTTTAGACCATTCGCAATAATATTTCCAATACTTGCAGAGCAACAGAACGTACATGATACCCTTCTTCATCTCGATGGTCATCATCGCAGTCTGCCTGACCATTGGCCTTGGGATGTACTTGGTCACATTGGCACGAGTTGCTTCTTACGGAAGAACCACAGGGGAACTATATATCGTCCTCTTCGCTGTTTATTTCCCGCTGTTCTTTCTTTCCTACTACTTCTGCTTCGTGATCTGGTCCCATATGAAAGAGGTAAGATGAGACTTTACACTTGTATGTGATACGGTAATTTTCAGCCCAAAATTTTCCAATACCAGGAGACTGATAAATTATTTCACGGATTTTCCGCTCTAAGTTCTGGGTTATATTTCTCGCTAAATTTGAACTTGCTATTAAGATGTAAATCTTACCAATACTGATGTCAATGCTAAACATTGAATAACGAATGACACGATACGAGAAACGAGCTAGTGAACACTAAACTCTGAAAAAGAACTTCGTCGATATTATCATTTTTGTTTTGTGTGATGTCTGCATCGCCTTCTGATGCCGTCCACGCGTTTCGCGCAGGTGCGTCGGTTGCGGCGCATGCAAGAGGCGGGCAGCAACAACACGCGGCGCTGGAGGAAGGCAGGCAGGGACGAATGGATCCCGTACAATGCTCCAGCCATGGGCCCTCGCATCTACAATTCTGGACTTCCCATGGAGAGACCAATTACTGGACAGCGCTTACGACTGGATTTACCACCGGACTTACGACAGGACTTATCACAGGATTTACGACAGGGCTTACCACAGGACTTACGACTATACCTACGACAGGACTTACCACAGGATTTACGACAGGACTTACGACAGGACATACGATGGACTCTTCATCCGATGGATTATCATTATCCTACTCTCCCCAGGGTGGGGGAAATACGAAGGATTTGGTAGTGAAGGCTTGAGACTTCCAGATGGTGGTTGTTGTGATGGTTGACGATCTTCCCAAAAATGACTGGTCGTTATTTGGTTCGTAAAACCGTCACCCTTCCTTAACAGCGTTATTTTTGTCAAATATTTCATCGTTAGAATTGCTCATAGTCGTATGAGAGGTACTGCCTTCAAAGAACGATCAACTTCACTTCAATTAGGAATGTGTAGAATGTATTTATCTCAAATTGATTATATACATATTTTAATCACTTACGGACAGTTTTTGGATTTTTTGACCGCAGGCTGCATTATAATGCGGCAGGTCAGAAGTTGCAGCTTTTCTTCGGGTAACCATTCTACCTCGTTTTTAATTAATGTACATTATTTACCCGATTTATTTCAGTTTTTAGTAAGTGCTCGAATGGAGAACGATATTAATATTTCATGTGCATTTCAGAATAGGAACTCAAAGAAAGAAATGGACTGATCTCAAGGTTTTTTGCTGACAAATTTAAACTGGGAAGTTGAAGTCATCATTTTTTGAGCTGGGATAGATTGTTGAGCAAACGTTTCAAGCGCATCTAAATTGTCAAAAAAATTGCTAAAGTCTTTTAACATCGATTAGATGAGTAATATGTTAATACTTATGCTAACGACCCACTAAAATTGACGGGATTTGATGTCTGATAAGCCAGAAATCCATTCAGCTGTAGCCACTGCACAAAACAGCACGCAAAACTCCCCATATTTTCTGACATTAAGCCTTTGGGTAAGGGCACTAGAAAAAAATGTACCTATCCTAACGCAACCAGTCGATTAATAATTACATTTATACTTGAGAGGTAGTGAAACCTGTGTCATACTACTCACTTCTCCGCTACTTCTCACGAAAAGTGTTTATAGGTTACCTATATACGGTATACGAATTGTTACTAGTTATCGAAAGTAAACACTTGAGAGCAATTCGGTCCCAATTTTACAACATTAGGAACGTGTCAAAAATAACGGGTATATATATTTAGTCCTCATTTATTTTGATTGATTAATGCACGAAAAATTTTCGACCGATATATCTTAGTATTTTAAATGAATTATTTCAATAGTCCTCCTCAATTTAAAAGTTGCTTCATATCATAAATAAATGTTAATAAAATGAGTGTGATAATGATGTATAATAAGTTAAGAATAAGTAATTATTACGGGTCTTAGTCCTTATTACTTTTATATATACTGTATATGTGTTTGGTTGAAAATATTGCCAAAGTTTGTAGACACCAGACAGCAATGGATATGGGCACAGCGAAGGAACTTCAGCTGCGTCTTCAAGTTTGAAAATGGCGAAGGAACGCCGAAACGCGTCACGACAATCCATTTTGAATTTGACTATCAGTAAACTTTTTGAACTTTTAGATTCTGAGACAATTTCCAATTTTAGAAGGAACGAGAAATTAAAAAAAATCTTGTTGCTACAAAATTTTCACACCATTTTTAACCTAACATGTCTAAACGAAGAACTGTTCCTCAAATAAAGAAATATATATACATATATATGTATATATACGTATATGTACTTATATAAATTAAGCAAATTATTATATTGTTAATTTTCAGTCACCGGGTCATTTACGATTCACCCTTCGAGTTATAATTATAACAAATTGAGTTTGTTTAAACAATGGATGTTTTAACAAGTGTACAAAGGTTGGGAACAGATTGTTGTCGAAGA
The DNA here is from genome assembly GCA_014220935.1 of Platorchestia sp. MABIK. Lineage (NCBI taxonomy): Eukaryota > Metazoa > Arthropoda > Malacostraca > Amphipoda > Talitridae > Platorchestia > Platorchestia sp. MABIK. Next base: position 116,805 of record JACJUY010001032.1, on the reverse strand, counting down.
CATGAACGTCAGTGTGACTTATTACCCTTCATCAGACGTCATGAGTGACGGTTTACGTTTTGCGATGTTATCTAATGACGCGTCAGCGTTTTTATTGAAAGAAATGTACACGTGTTAAAATATTCCTTTAATTTTTGATGATAATATTTTTTGATACTAATATGAATCATACTCTAAATTATTTGAATATCTGACTTTATTTTGAATACAATTTCACCTACTCTGTTACGCTAAAAGTATAAATGATTTTTCAGAATCTTCCGCATAACGTATAACGTGTACTTTGTATTTGTATTTTTTTTTACTTGAAATCATATAATGAAAGTCTTCCTATTCACTTCCTCTGTGTTTATATGTCCAGCCATAGCGTAGGTTCAAGAGAATATTAAGTACGTTATCATCGAGTTCGATAATCGTCAAGTTAGTTGCATTTAAGACGAATTTAAGTCATTTGCTTTTTAACTTTTTGCAATGTACTCTTTTGCCGTGTTACTAGGGTTGCAATAAGTGTTGAAAACTTGGTCTTTCCTTTCCCAAAATTAGTTTAGATTTCTTCGCAAGCTCATAAGCCGTCGAAAATTCCTACGGTTGATATACGATGACCGTAACCAGCACCACTGATCGTTGAAAATTTTACTTGGAATCAAAGAATCAACGATCGCTTGAGTTCTCTTCAACGTACGCGTCCCGTGAGGTGTCATGCAATTGCCAAATTGCCATAATTGCCGAGTCACATTTGAATGCGACGTTTCAAAGAAACGATCGCTGAATACAATGCAGAAAGAAGACGGACTTTTAATAATTTAGGAGTTGAAATAGTCTTCAATATTTCACAAAGTCTTTGAGTGGGAGCATTAGAAATCATGAATGAATGATGACTTGTAAAAGTAAAAAAACCGCTGGGCGCTACAGGTGAAACTCAAAAATTCAGACCTAGGGAACCCTAATTGTTGACGGAACGAATACTAAAATGATCGAAAACATGAGGTCCAAAATACTACTAAAACTGCAACGAAGAGATGTGTCTAATAAAACGTCGGTTCGAAGAAGCCACTTCAACGCGATCGTTTATTTTAAACGATATTAGCCAATTACGCATGCTTCATGTCACGCACCCAGGGATTTTCATTCTTGAGATGTCGTTAAGTACTTTACATTGAAGATACATCCATTATGCACTGCGTTCAGCTATCATTGGATTCTTGTTGGCCTGCTGGTGAGTTTATACCTGGTAAAAATTGAAAACGATATAATCTTGGATTACATTATTACTAAATTTGATTGAACTTGAATATATTAATCCCTTCACAAAGGAAACAAACAAATCACTATCGTGACAAAACTTCATGTGATATGTACGAGTGGCAAATTAGGCAACGAATCCAATTTTGAATACTTTATCATAAATTTCCTTTTAAACACAGTTAATTCATGACAAATATTCTGATTCCTGCTATCTGCTGTCAGACCTTTGCCTGACACTGCCCCTTTTAGGAACTGTCTGTTCTAAAAATTGCCTCTCCTGTCATATCCTTGTGCTATTTGTTTGGTGGGAGTGCGTCTGTACTCGGAAGAAGAGCCTCTGTCTGGGTTACTTTGATCGATGTTGGCGACGCACCCTGGAGGGTGTTTTTCACCAACGATATTGTCAACTTAGTAACGTGTCGTGCAGCGATGGTTGTCAATATACAACTGTGTGCAACTGAATAATTAATAATCTTTACTCCATCATTTTGTGGGTTTTAACATTTTTCATCGCATGTTTTGCGAACTGTGCTGAAATTCTCACTTTATGTTATGATAAGGGAAGAATTTTCTGAAAAATCTACTGAATAAGTAACTTTTGAGTTAACGACCTACATTACATTTTGCATGTAAGACATTTTAAATTATCGAAAAATTTTACCAAAAACCTCATTTAACGAGAAAAAAGAAAAAAAATTTTTCCTACAAAGTCGAAAGATTAAATGTTTACAGCATTGGTTTTTAAAATACCGCAATTTAAACATCTTTGATTGGTACACACCCATGGGTATCGTAATACCCATGTCACATGTCGAAACTAAATTGATTCAGAGAAAAACATAAAAAATGCTATCCTTTCGTTACATTAATCTGATTTTGACAATGCTACTAAACATAAGAAAACTATGAAAACATAATCCTACAGAGACGCATAGCTGAAAAGGCTCTCGTTAGTGCGCACCAGTATTGGAATATGAGCAATCTAAAATATTTTGACATTCAAGACTCGAGATAATATTTCATTCTAACGCATCAACTGGTGTGCCAAAAGAATGAGCTCGGAGAGAATAAAATATTTTACCATAACACAAATTATTGATCTTTATTACTTACACTAATAATACTGGCACAAAAGAGTTCACCGGAGTCGAAGGCAAAAGAAGGATTGTTGTACAACGCTAACCATTAACATTGGTAACATAGCTGGAACAGAACGAAAAGTTAACTACCTAAAATAGTATTATCATAATATATTCACGAGGGCAAAAAGTTACCACACAAGAATAACAAGAAAATTGTATGAGAGGAATACGAAAATAAAACAATGATGTTCACTAAGTTATTGCATCGAACGAATTACGTCATATTTTAAAATGTTTTAAAAATTTGACTGAGGTTAAGATTTTCCACTTGAAGTTAGCTTTTCTAATTCCTGGTTTACTGGTGATCAATTAGCTCTGCAGTAAGATCAGCTTAAGTCATTTGAAGAAAATTCGGCAACACCTTATGAAAGAAGACTATTTAGAATTGACGGGTTTTTCGATACTGTCCCTCGAACCACTGCACCTCAACCGAAAATACTCGGTCGTTAGTGAGTAAACGTTTGAAATATTCAAAAGAATTTTTGCTCGTTTGTGATCGTTGATGAGTTTAATTTCATAATAGAGAAGAAAATATTTTAAAGTGTTCTTGGAATCGAAGTTTGCGTTGGTAGGGATAGCTGATTCATTCCCTGTACGGGTTAACGAGAATGTTTGAACACAACCACCTGTTGTTTGTACGATACCACATGTTCACGCAAACGCGCCCTCAATTTTCGAGCCCTGCTTCTTAAATGTGCTCCTAAATGCGTTTGTTTTCATCGAAGAGATTCCGCGTATCAACCCTATAGCGGCACCATTTTTGTTCTTATACTTCAGTTATCACAACCATTGTCTTTCGACAGGCACTCTCATCAGGTTGTAACTGAAATCGAAGTAAGGAAAGAATTGCCACTCGTCAGTAAACTTCAAAGAAGAAACTAAAGAAGATATTTAGAAAAAAATACTGTATGTTGAGACTATTTTCGAAAAAGAACCGTGATGGGAGCAATAATGGTTTACATTAAGAATGATTTTTCCCACAAAACTTCTGCGAATTACTTGTACAAGAAGCGTCTGTCACTTGGCAACTATCACTGCGACTGTAGTCGCACCTGGCAACTTCCGGGCCAGACCCCCGACTGCGATACCTGTTAGCCTGGAACGCGTACAGTCTGCTCAAGAGTTGTGAGGAGAAAAGTCCTGTTGACCCTGCTGTTTTTCATCACTCATTTCTTTGGAATTGCCTCTTGCTAACGCTTTGAACTCTCAAAAGTTGTAAGGAAAGCAAAAGTTGTGAGGAAAGCAAAAGTTGTGAGGAAAGAAGTCTCGTCGATTCTCCAGTGTTCTTTCGTTCGTTCCATTGAAATTGGCAGACACGAACGTTTTGAACTCACAGCATAATTTTCCTGGAATAGTTTAACTTCGTGACACAATACTAGATCACGAGTGTTTCGTACGTACTAAATGTATTTTATACCATGGAAAGAATTCAAAGGTAAGCATGAGAAAAAACTCAAATATTTCAGATTTCTCTGCCTGGATAATCTCTTAAAAATTGGATTGATGGTTTTAAAAGTGCTCTGGAAGCCGATCGTGGTAACGCATCTTTTATTGTTTCTATTAACTGTTGAAGTAATGTTACCTAAAGTGTTTGTTCTTCTGGAGGAAATTAAATTATGACATTTGTTGCATTTGCGTTGAAGTGAAAATCTCTTTCCAGGTATTAATTGCTGATTGCTGCATGCCTGAGTTACGTAGTTTCAAATTTCGTTTTGTGAGAGTTGAAATACAGCCTGCAGTGCAACCTATGCATGGAGTTCTTTCCGAAATTTTGTAAAATGGACATGAAGAAGTTGACATACACTTGAGAAAAAATGTTCTGTATAATTAATTTCAGTTGGTTTTTAACCTAGATTCTTTAAACTTTGCCTATCATTATTGAAAACAGATGATTCTCCCTTTGCTTAATTGTTTTAGAGACACAGGAACACAAGATATCAGTTCCAAACATTCTCCGAATGAAAGCGTCCAAAGTTAAATCTTGAGAGTTTACGAGAAGCCATGCACATCATCGAAAAACCCAACCTCGTTTAAATAAAACGAATGTAAAAATCATTTTCAAATGACCTCTGATCTGGTGATATGATTGTTCATTCAATCTACAACTAATCTTGAAATAACATCTACAGCAATTCGTGACTCCTCTTCTACAGTGCGTTCCTATCCGCTTGAATTATTTTTTGTACACATAGTGCTAAAATATTTGATATTGGCGAAGAAAATGTACAGTTCACACACTGTAGAGTCCACATGACTCGCTTAGGATAAATTTGAACCCACGAAAAGGTGCATAATTTTGGAAAAGTGGAAAACTGAGACTAAACTTGTGGGTTAGCAGGCATAGTTTATCTCTCCCACAAGTTGTAAAATGAAATAATTTTACCGGACACTTAATTTTCGCCTAATATAGTTATTTGCCAATCGTGATGGGCTGAATAAATAGCAAGGCTAGCTATGTTTGGTTTCAGGAAATATGAATTTCGGAGAGAAATTCGATTGAACATGATTATCAATAGTGCCCATATTCACGGGAATTGAAAAAATTTCAGTCTTCCCAGAGATGCACCAATAACATCTGATGTAATTAAGGAGTCAACTAAAACATAGGCGAAATGCGAGCTTTAAAAATTTTTTGATTCAGAGGCAGCTAGCTTGAATACATTCTCTTTTCCAACCAAAGAGTTGCTATTGAGCATTGTTATGATAAGGTTGTGCATGAGTTTTTCACTAGGTAATTTGTTTTTGATTCACAGTACTTGTGGTCTGCACCTGACTAGTGTCCCACAACGCGAGCAGGAAAGCATGATGTCCTTGACATTGTGTTGCTAGTGTAGTTTGATTTTTTTGAATTGCTTTGTAAGACCCAACAGCGACATGTTGGAAAGAGCCTCCTTGTGGAATAAATAATTGAGAATTCAATGCGTTCATTTTTTTCACTCTTTTTTTCGAGACCACAACAGTTTTCTCTTTTGTGCTGCTGTGTGCGAGTAATTAACGAATTTGTTTTTAGAATATTTCTCAATTACGAGTGGTGATTTTTTTAGCACACGTCGGATACCATTTTCCAGAGACGCGTGCTAATATTTTCAGCTTATTTTTAGATTAACTCGATGAATCCCAACCTCATTGCCGATTTTGAACCCGCTTCTTCCAATGAAAACGTTACGTCGGACAGTTCCGCAGAAATGCGATAGCTGTCTAATGTTATAGGAGCTATCTATTGGAAGTGCTTGCGATCATAGAAGCTCCGGCTATCCACTATGTGCTGCTGCAATGACAAACGGACAGCTCACCTTATGATCGTCTGGTTAATGCTGGTCAGTTGTTTAATTGCATTGCACTTGACTATCGACGAGATCATTAATAATGTTAACGTGATGCAATAGCATTATTCCTATAATGTATTGAATGTCATAATTTATACCCAGCTGCAATCACTTGCTGCGAAACTGAAAAGGAGATCAGTTAGTCCCTAGCTATTATCTGCACGTTATAGGAGATGCACACATCAGAGGTGATGCTCTTTATCTACACATCAGAGGTCACTGTGCGTGACTTTAATAAATCTGTCTATTAAGAAGGGCTCCTGAGCAGACAACGTGGAAAAGAACTGTGAACCAAGAGTAGGCTTCTGTAGAGGGGAGTTTGAAGTTTCAGTGAATTTTCCCTTGCATGTTGGTAACGATGAGCAGCTAACCGAGGTACGGAGATTGCGAGCGAGTTTGACGACAGAAAGAAAAATCTTCCAACGTAAGTCCTGTGTTGAGTTTTGCGAATTAATATTTTTGCTGTCAGGCTTCGTTTTGGGGTGCGATTAAGTTCAAATCAGTGTTCCTAATTTGTTTCGGCCTTGGATCATCTCAAACTGATAGCAAGCGCTATCAGACGGTATTCAGGAATTTCATGCGAGTGTTTTTGTTGCGGTTGTCGACATAATGATTGCTAAGTTGCATTCAGAAACAGAAGTAGCTAATGTATTAATTCTTCGGATGTGAGGTTGATGATGCGACTACTACTACTGCATTTCGAGGAGTTGTTTTCCGTTGTGTGAACATTTGCAGCGATTGAATCATTTCAAGTTATGCAGCTAATGTTCTAACATTGTTTTCCGTTATCCTTTTCAGATTTGCACCATCGCATCGCTCAAATTCGGGATCGTTAAAGCCGTAGACGCCCGTGGTACGTCACGTCCTAGCAAAGTCTCAATGAAGTTAACATTGATAGGTCCAGTTCATCACGTCTTCAAAGACGAATATAATTACTTATCATATTTACTGCAACACTACCAATCTATAACATTCTTTGTCACTGTATGTCTACACGACACATATTTTCGTTTTTAATTACATCTTCCGCCTGAAAATATTTGGCCAAAATTTTAACCGTCACATTGATAAATATGTAAATCCAATACTCAAGCTGAATTAGACGCAACAAAATTTTAACCGTCACATTGATAAATATGTTAATCCAATACTCAAGCTGAATTAGACGCAACAAAAAACAAAAAATCAACGAGCAAAATGACAAGATAGGAATAATTTTGAGTACAAAAGGAATATTAAATTATCAGAAGACTAGCTAATATCGCTCTTCAGCTACAGCATATGTTCTTGGCATCAAAAGCTCTCAATAGAAAGAATAGAAGCATTGCATTTCCATTAACTTAAACCTGCTCTCAACAAAACACAAATGATTTTTTTCGTAAAAATCATTCAATAGAACTATAATTTAGAATTTTGAAAAATCTGCTTGATCGTTCATTTCGCCCATGTCTCTGGTGCTATGAACATATACTCCAGCTGTGGCGCAACATTAACTATATAGTCGTCTGGTCGTTTGATATTCCTTCTGTACAAAAAATTGTTGCTATCTGACAATTTTCTTCTATGATGTTCTGTGTTTTTATTGAGTCTGATTTGACTTGAGTATTGTATTTAAATTTTTATTAATGGGGATAAAATTTTCTCTGTGTACTCTCAGGCTGAAAATGATGTTCGTAAAATTGAGATATTTTTTTACTGACACTCAGTTATCTGGAATGTTTTAGATTAACAGTGTCAATAAATTTGAACAGCAATTTGTTTCGTAAGACGGGTTGAACAGGAATAATGGCGCCGGGTTGAGAAGTTAAAATGAATATATTGATAACGAATTTCATCGATGTTTTTTTCCAGTCAAAAAGTACTTCATCATTTTTTCCTGTTGTGTTCCAGGGAGTTATTTAGATGGAGTGGTTGCTGGTATGGTGATTTGCATCATTGAAATTGGCATATGCATTTTGGATATCATCGGAATCAAAAAAGTAAGTATATTTACAAGCTTTAAAGTATAAACAACGATATTTTCAATGTATTGTCCCTTATAATCCAGGTTTAAATTTGTTTGTAAAGCAAAATGTATTAAAAATAGTATGCATGTAAAATGCATAGTTCCAATTCGTGTAAAATTACGTGTGAATTAATTTACCCGTCGATAAAGAAGTGAAATAATTCTTGCGACATTTAATTTGGTCTTTTATTTCAATTATGAGAAATTACCTTCCAAAATGTCACCTTTTAGATTGCTTCACAAGCCTGGGTCAGTCAAAAATTTTGACGTACTGCGTATTAAGTCTAGAAAATGTAATCCAGAGCTTTGGGTGGTGTGTTGCATGGATTTTCTTGGAATTTATGTACTCTATCTAATTTATAGAAGGAAGAGGGAAAAACGAAAAACAATTTATACCCAATAAATATGAAACAAAAACCGTCATTGGTTTTAAAATGTCAGTACAAATAGAACAGATGACCACGAGAACGAACTCTTGACTATATATTAGCTCCTGTATTGTTTAAATTTGCCTAAATGCTTTCACCCCTCCAGGTTTTATGTGAACGGCGTCCTTTGCCAGCATTTTCCCATTTGAATGTTAAAAATTGAATCATTGAAAAAGGTAAAAAAGCGAGTGAGGTAGGATATGTATAGTATATTTAAAAAAGGACTCCTGTTGTGCTTTTACTATGAAGGACAGGTTTCGAAATAAAAATTTATCCTCGGACCCAAACAATGTATAATCTTCGCAGGAGATGCATTTATTTATTGCCCTGTAATTGACGTTAAAAAAATCGAGCATGACATTGATAGTGTTCAGGGAAGCTTGAGGTCATTTTCCTATGAGCTTTGCACCCACAATATTCATAGGGACCAGGAATTATCTGATCGTAGTCGAGGTGATGCACTCGTTTTGAATTGACCTACAAATGTCTGTAGACCTATTTGATGGACATCAGTTAGAGTTTACCTATTTCTATATTGTGGACTCGAAATTAATAACAAGCTGCCTAAGAGGTTCTCGAGCTCGATAAAGTTACAAGTTAGTCACTGTTTCAGGGAAATTTTTAAAACTTGATAGAATAAAGATTTTTTAGAATATTACGTACCAAAAATTTTGTAAAATTTGATTTTGTTCTAAATTGAATATTTCAAGCAATATTTATGATAGTTTTTTCAATACTTGCAGAGCAACTCGTTGTACATGACACCCTTCTACATCTCGATGGGCCTCACCGCAGCCGGCTCGGGCCTTGGCGGTTTGCTTTTCATCGGCTTGTTGATGGAAGATACCCGTCACCAAGTAGCCTCTTCTGATGTATAAATCGCATTAATCGCTATTTTTGTCGTGTTGTCCTTTTTCGTATTATACTTCAGCCGCGTGATCTGGTCCCATATACAGGAGGTAAGACTATACTTTACTCTTGTCGTGTGATTGGATAATTTTTAGCCCAAAAATATCCAATTTTGGGATACCGATAAAATCTTTCGCTGATTTTCCGTTGTATCGGTAAAATTTGAACTGCCAATATTGATATCCTTGCTGAACATTGAATGACGAATAAAACGATACGAGAAATGAGCTAATGAACATTCAACTCTGAAAATGAACATCGAAATTATAGTTCCTTGTTTTGTGGAATGTCTGTTTCGCGAACTGATGCCGTCCACGCATTTCGCGCAGGTGCGGCGGCTGCGGCGGCTGCGGCGCATGCAAATCGCAGGCAGCAACAACACGCGTCACAGGAGGAAGGCAGGTAGAGAGGCCTGGATCCCGTACAATGCTCCAGCCATGGACCCTCGCATCTACAATTCTGGACTTTCCATGGAGAGGCCCCCTGCTGGACAGCGCTTACGACAGGACTTACCACAGGATTTACGACAGGCCTTACGACAGGATTTACGACAGGACTTACGACAGGACTTACGGCAGGACTTACGGCAGGACTTACTATACAGGACTTACGGCAGGATTTGCGACAGGACTTACGACAGAATTCACGACAGGGCTTACCTCAGTATTTACAACATGACTTATGACTGGCCTTACGTCAGGATTTAAGGTAGGACTTACGACAAGACTTTCGATGGATTCTTCATCCGACGGGTTATCGTTATCCTACTCTCTCCAGGGTGGGGAAATATGAAGTATTTGGTAGTGCAGGCTCAAGACTTCCCAATGGTTTTTGTTGTGATGGTTGAAGAACTCATCGAATTTACAGGCCGTTATTAGCAGTGTAAGACCCTTCTTCTATTACGTATTTTGTTAATATTTCATCGTTCGAATTGCTAATTGTCGCGTGAGGGAGGTTGCATTTAAAGAAAGATCACATTAAATTCATTTAGGAATGTATATATTGTATTTGTGTTATAGATATTTCAATCGCCTGTGGATAGTTTTGGGTTTTTCGTCCGGTGGCTGCATTATTATGTGGCAGGTAAAAAAATCGCAGCTTTTCTTCGGGAAACCATTCTATTCCATTTCAAATTAATAAAAAGTATTATCCGATTTACTTCAATTTCTAGTAAGCGCTCGAATGGAGAAAGATGTTAATACCTCAAGAGTATTTCAGAATAGGAACCCAAAGGACGGAATAGGCTGATGTTAAAACTTATACTTCCTCATGGCTGACCTGAAGGTTTTTTTCTGACAAATTTCAACTGACAGTTGTAGTCATTATTGTTTGAGTTCGGTTAGACTGGTGAGAAAACATTTCAAGTGCGTTCAAAAATGGACAAAAAAAATGCTAAAAGTCTTTTAACACCGATTACAAGAGTAATATATTTGTGCTCATGCTCAAGACCCGTCCACAATGACGGGATATGATAATGTCTGATGACGCAAGGAAAACAGTCAACTGAAGCCCTTGTAGAAAACAGCGTGCTAAACTTCCGAAATTTTTCAGCATTAATATTCCAGATAAAAACACTAAAAAATGTACCTTTTATGTATTCTGTTTACATAGCATAAATAGTGTAAATGTAAGAATCATATTTATACTTGCGAGGTAGTGCAGCCAGTGTCATACATACTCATTTCTCTGCTATTTACAGTTACAGTCGACATAATGATTGCGGACATCATTCTTCAAATTCATACTTTTTGCCGATGACAGTACGCTTTCTGCTGTCCTTCCGAATCAAAATCCCGCTATTATTGCGGAGAGTATAAATAATGAACTTCATAAGGTTTCATTGTGGCTCAAAGCTAATAAAATTAGCCTTAATATCGATAAAACAAAATATAT